>JAYMTE010001025.1:0-14689 GCA_036897545.1 Pelargonium fulgidum
AAATCATTTAAAAAAAAGCACTTACAATAAATTTTGGTAGAACATATAAACATCTATTTATATACTCAATTTTTAGGGTTTCTATAGTCAACTTGCCTTAATAATTAATGTATTGTTTTACTTGCAAGTATGTATTTACTTAATTACATTAGATTTTGTAATATTTTACCATATAAAATTAGGACACTTAGAATAAAATATTACTTTAGGAAAATGTTATTTTAAAGAAATTTTTATTACCTCCAATAAAGAAAGTAAATTTTGACCTTATTACAATTATAGTCCTAAATTATAAAATTTTGTGTTAAAACTAAAAATTTGATGACTTAACGCTCTAATACGCATTATAAACCTGTTTTTTAGTTTAACTTTTATAGTATGTATAGATAGATGTGGCAGACATATCTCTTAACTATAAAGTTGACTTTCATAGAGTTTTGTAGAAGTTGTTTGTCCACGAGGTAGTTTAGGATGTCGTCAATCGAACACTTATGACTTCTTAAATGGCTCGAATCGAGATGTGGTTTGATGATTGAGACTCCTGAGATTTGTTCTTGCAAGCCTTTAGACAAATAATTGTGGTCTTGAGAGATAATTTTAAAAACAAAATCCAAATCAATAAAATAAAAAATAATAAAAATAATTATTTATTATATTATAAAGACGAAAACTAACGATGGTTATGGACGGAGACTATTTTAAGCTAAAACAAAATTTACGAACTAGATTGGATCTATATGCAATTTGTGACAAAAAAAAAAAAAAAACAAAAACAAAAAACAAAACAAAAAATCCTAAAGTTACTAGGTTTAGGACAAGTAGTGATGTGGGCTTGGATCCGGAGCCGGGTCCGGAGCATGAAAAGTGCGAATCTCTAATAGATAGAAAGAGAGTCGGTAAGGTTGCAGCAGCAGCAGCAGCTAGGGTTTTTGAGCTCTTTCAGTTTGCGACTTCGGATTAGGTGTTGCACAGAGCTTCCCACTCCCCGACTCCGACCATGACCACCGTCGTCCCTACCTCCGAGGAAGATCCCGCCCTCTCCGTTGTCCGCTTCACCTCCGAGCTCGCATGGGCTGATGCCGGTCCCGAGGTTCTCCTCCCACCCTTCACCGATTGTCTTAGAATTTGTATCTACCCGTTTTTCGGATCATATAGTTTCTATTCGAATAAAAAAATTTCTGTCAATTTTAGATCAGCATGTTATGAGATTTAAATTAATCTGTCTGGAATGGTAAATGCAGTTTGTGTCACTGAAAAGTATGTATTTTTCGAATGTTTGATGAATTGGGTATTTTGTAATGTGTATTGTATCTGAATTTTGTTTGTTTTCTCGGTGATTTTCAGGTTGCTGAGCCTCAGGTCACTCGGTTATGTGTTGAGGCACAAGAGTGTATGGTTATGGGGAGATGGTTAGATTTGGCATCACTGATGCTCACTTCTGCTGACTTGATTTTTTCAAAGGTCTCTGAGAAAGGTATGCTTCGCTGCCATCTCTTTATTTTACATAGTTAGCTGCGAGATTTGATGAGACCCTAGACAGTATTAGGTTTATAGATCCTCTATACTTGAATGCTTTGTAATTGTGATGAAGTTGTTAGTCGCCTATGTTTATATTAACAATCAAACAAGAAACAGGAACAATAGATTGTGATCCTTTCCAAAGTCATGCGTCTCTTAATAAGATAAATGTTGTGCCATGATCTAGGCAATAGTTTCTACTTTTAAAGCTTTTGAACCACGGTCTAATGATTATATGATGCAATTTCTTTTATTCATTGAATGGATGATTCATGTTTGGCTAACCCACATACCCTCTGTTGATCTTGCCATTCATAATTAAGAGAAAAATGTAGCACTGACATTATGAATATTAATTACTCTTTGATTATAGTATTCTTGGATATGCTAAAAGTTTTTATTGGTCAGTAATTCTAGCTAGTAATTTTTTTAATTGTCGAGAAAGTTGGTTAGGAACTTGTGGTTGCTCTTCATGGTGAATGAGAGATGCCAGAGTTTAAATCAGTTGGCAATCAAGTCAAATGACTAAAAATTGAAAGGATGAAGTGTTATTCTTGATTTATGTTAAGAGCTAGTATCATAAGCTCGCCCATTCAATTTATTTCTAGTCATCTAAGTTCTCAGCAATTTAAACTAAAACTATTGCTCATGGTCTTGCTGCAGATCTTGAGTGCATCTTCACAGTCATCTGCAATCTGGTTACAAAATCTGAAAGTCCAGATGAAGCCCTTGAGATGGCAAAACTTATATCCGGAAAAATCATTCAACAACCAAATGACAAGCCAGCATTGCGCCTGAAGATGTAATATCCCATTGTTTTTGTCTTTTGAACTTTAAAATTTGATGGCATCATCTCATGTTTGTCCTTGTTTTAAATTGTCCAGATTGTTTAACCTGTACAATCTGCTGGACAACCCATACAGCAAGTTTAGTGTATACATGAAGGCCCTTAATTTGGCTGTGAATGGAAAAGTTACTGAACACATAATTCCTTCTTTCAAAAAGATCGATAGCTTCTTGAAAGAATGGAATATTGGTGTCGAGGATCAAAGAGAACTATTTCTTACTATCTCTAATGTTTTGAAAGAAAATAAGAGGTATGATGGGATTCCCAACTCTTACAATTAAATTCAAATCTATTTCATGTGCATCGTCAGTCAGTTATATTTATTATTTCAAAATGGTGAATTATTTTGTTGTTACAGCTCAGCAAAAGATTCTTTCAAATTCCTGACGAAGTACTTGGCAACTTTTTCTGGTGAAGATGCATATATGGGTGAAGCCAAGGAACAAGCTGTGCAAACAATCGTTGAATTTGTGAAGGCACCTGACATGTTTCAGGTAGTCTAGAAATTCCAATTATCAAAGACTTTATGAGCTGTTCTCTATTTACATGATGCATGCATGTGTTTGTCTGTATAATTCTGTCCTTTTTTTCTGTTATGTTCTTTCTCTTTATTTGTCCCCTTGTTGGAGTTCTGTAACACATCTTCTATTTGTATATTTTGGTTATCTTTTTTTTTTTCCTTCTCTTATTGGTTTTTAGCTGGTACCATCACAATCTTGCAGATTTTACAACTATGCATAATACCTTTTAATGTTTTTTGTCTATTTTTTATTGCCACTGTTCTGAGGAAATTAATTAATTGCGACATTTCAGTGTGATTTGCTAGATATGCCTGCTGTAGGGCAATTGGAGAAAGATGCCAAACATTCGCTGGTATATCAGCTTCTGAGCATCTTTCTGACTCAAAGATTGGAATCCTACCTGGAGTTCCAGGCTGCAAATTCTACTTTGCTGAATAGCT
This sequence comes from Pelargonium fulgidum, assembly GCA_036897545.1. Taxonomy (NCBI): domain Eukaryota; kingdom Viridiplantae; phylum Streptophyta; class Magnoliopsida; order Geraniales; family Geraniaceae; genus Pelargonium; species Pelargonium fulgidum. The sequence continues at coordinate 3,327 of JAYMTE010001025.1, forward strand.
TAGGTAATTATTCTGCTTTATTAAACTGGTGTAATTGATGAGCCTAGATATATTATTTTCTTTTAAATTTTGGAGTTCTGGTGTAATAAATTTGTTATCTTCTTTTGCGTAGGCCTTGTCCATGAAGACTGCATAACAAAGATGCGGTTGATGTCATTGGTTGATCTTGGCTCTGTTGATTCTGGTAGAATTCCATATGCTCTCATCAAGGACACACTTCGTGTATGTTCTCTTTACCTTTCTTTTGCTTCTTCCAGTCTTCCCTTTTCTGTGTTGGGTATATAAGAGTGAAGTTTTATTTTTGGCAGATCGAGGATGACGAGGTAGAACTGTGGGTGGTCAAGGCAATAGGTTCCAAGTTAATTGATTGTAAGATGGACCAGATGAATCAAGTTGTTATTGTAAGGTATGGTGGTGTGCTTTTATACTTATGCATTGAGATTAGTGCGACTACTTCAGTGTTGAGTGGTTATTAAACTTCTGCTAATGTTTCTTTATAATCCTGAATGGTTTCTTGAACCTGTTGGTGTGCAGCCGTTGTACTGAGCGTGTGTTTGGGCAGCACCAGTGGGAGAGTCTTAGAACAAAGCTGGCGACCTGGAGGGTAAAGAATTCACACAATTAAGCTTCACATGTTTTAAATGCTTTTTCATTGACAAAAAAACTATATGCTATTCGCACACCATTTGCCAATTGCTCTCTTACCTTAGGAAGACTATTAGCTGTGTTTAATCATTCATTCCAAATTGGGTGCGCCATGTGCTTGGTTTAACCTTGTTGGTGACTAACTATTGAGATGGAATTGTATCATGTCTAACAATAACATGTAACTGTGTAATTTCAGGGTAATATTGCAGGTGTGATCAGCACCATTCAAGCTAACAAGATTAGTGAAGAGAGCTCACCGGCAATGCAAGGCTTGATGATTCGCTGAAGAGTTATATTTTCCGAAGAGTTATATTTTCTGTCTTATAGGTAGAAAGATTTCCTTAATTGATATCAGGCCAGACAAGTAATTGTTGCTGTTTATCTTGTATTATTGGAAATTTTGGTAACTTTGATTTGAGCTATAATCCGAATTTATATTTTGTCAATCAAATGTTTTCTAGTTGCTTTTGAATTCCTAAACTTCATCTTAGCTTGTTCTCTTCTTGATCACTTCCTCTTTTGCTACATAAAATGTAAATGAAATCATTTGGTTTCTCTCAAGATTCAAGAGAGGAGAATTTAGAGCAATATGACCTTTTGCTATTCAAATATCATAATACATAATCAAGGAACAATGCTTTGAGTTCCATGCCAGGCAGTAAAGTGAAGTTTCATTTAGCAATTGACAAAGCTGCAATGCAACAAGTGAGCACGCAGTGTAGTAGATATCAATTTAATGTAATTGTGGGAGCTTGTTGCAGTAGTTGCCTCCTAACCAATGCTGTGTAAATCCCATCCTTGGAGAGCAGCTCTTGGTGGCTACCACTTTCAGCTATCATTCCATCAGATACCACAGCAACTGTGTCTGCACTTTTCACTGTTGAAAGCCTGTGTGCTATCACAAGAACTGTCCTTCCCTTCATCAGAGACTCCATTGCATCCTATAATCACAATTGCTTTACTCATTACCACATCCAATTGATAATACAATTGGACATTGTGTTGTGTATGTAATGCAAGTACTCACCTGGACAAGGTATTCACTCTCAGCATCCAGTGCACTTGTGGCTTCATCCAACAGCAGAACTGTTGGGTTCATCAATAATGCTCTTGCAATTGCTATTCTTTGTTTCTGGCCTCCTGATAACCTCAACCCACGTTCCCCGACAACGGTTTGGTATTTTTCGGGAAACTTTTGTATGAAATCATGAGCATTAGCCATTTTCTGCAATGCAACTTTTGTTAATATCACCATACATTTTATATATTAACTGACAAAAATAAATACATGATTACTGCATCTTACCGCTACTCTTTCTATATCTGAAGAAGTAGCTTTGCCATCACATCCATATGCAATGTTTTCTTCCAGAGAGCAATTGAAAAGAACAGGCTCTTGGCTCACTATGCTGATCTACAAATGCACAAAACATAAAAGAAATGGTATTATAAGATACCAGGTAAGAAGACTATCAAACTTCAGATGGAATCCACAAACGCTCCCTTGATTGTCAAGTATTAGGAGTTAGCATTCTGACAATATTATCACGGCATGAATCTGAAGGGAGCTAGCAATAGAATAGGCACACATACAAACTTTTGCTCAAATAATTCGCTCTCCTCTAAGATAAATACAGAACACTTCAACGTTATCTTGAACTGATACTAATAGCTAATTTTGCTACATCCATCGATTGTCATATATCATAATCCCCATATCAGTTGCAGTTTTGGGTTTTATCAAGCAAGTAGTCATTCATTTGGTTCAAGTACCCGAAACCTAATGGTTGGCTAGTCTTAATTAATGTCATTTGTAGACTCCTTTCCGTTTGCACTTGAATCTCATATCCATAATATAGGTGAATCATTGAGCTGCATATTTTGTCCATCAAGCGGTGCTAGCTGGCACAGTTCATATCATGTAGATTGTTCAGGAATGCACATGACAAGAATTTTAGGAGGCAAAACTTTTAACCCCTATATCCTAGTAATGAATTTTAAGGATTAACGACATTACAATAATATTGAGCATTGACAATGGAGAAAGTCTGCTCTTTAATGATTGCAGAAAGCTTTTACACCGGCTTCTTATATGATTCATCCCTTTTTCCCCTAGTAGGCTGTATATATACGTGACTATGATGAACACCCAAAATCGAATAGCTTAATATATATGAAGATTACATGAAGTAATCAAGGAGTTTAAGATTACCTTTCTGTGAAGATGCTCATGTGATATTTCTGGTAAAGGAACCCCATTTAGTAAGACTCTGCCCTTGAGTGGGTCATAGAACCTCTCAATCAAGTTCGCAATTGTCGTCTGCAGTAAACAAGAAAGAAACTTCAACCTGCAGTTGCTCTCAGTTTTACTTCATTTTATCGATCTAAATGGCAAACAATACAGCTACATACACTAACAGAGAAAAGGAGAAGGGTCGTAATAATAATATTACTTTTCCACCACCACTTGGACCAACCAGTGCAACCTTTGTGCCAGGCCTCAGTTTTAATGTTATACCCTGCAAGCCAAGTGATAATTGTTAGACTTAGCCACAAAATTCAAAACACTAGAACAGTTGCATGTTACCAGGTAAATCTCAATGGAAGAACATCCTTAAAGCATTCATTTGCGGCGAGCTTTAATTATTTTTATCCGAGACTGAACATTTAGGATCCTTATGGTTTCCAGTTAAAATAGATACTTAACTGTCCTAACAACTATTCCAACCTAAGTGGTGGCAAAATTCCAACTCACTTGTGAAAAAATGGGAGATCAGCTCCATTGTGTATGACACTGTATTGGTGAGAGCACAAAAGCATAACTTTTGACGGGCCAACCTTAATGCATCTCAGTAGAAGCTGGTATTGTTGCATTCTCTTCATGCCTAGATAGTAGATACCCAGTTTGGAACGTCCTCCTTCTAACTCTCCTTTGGTTTCTTTTTATTCTTTTCATGGATTAGACAGTCCTTAGCTGTTTAATCTTGTATTGGCCAAAACTGACTTCTTGTATACATATGGTTTTCCACTCTTAAATATACATTCAGAATGAAATCAAGAATGATTTGTACAATGGAAGGCTATTTTAGTCTCTACAGCTATACAAAATCAACTTATTACCTTGAGTACCATATGACTTGGACGAGAAGGATAGGAAAACCAGACATCTTCCAATTCCACATCTCCATCAGGGTTTCTGCAACAAAACCACAACATAATAATTATATTAAAGGTACATATAAGAGTACTACAAATCATATTACAAGAATGTCAACGTGGGCGGTTGTATTTTCAGTTACAAATTCCTTAACCGACTGTACTGTTAGCAAATAGCCAAATATGCTTTAAAGAACATGAAAATAGTTATAGTTTTGCAACTTCAGGTATGCCTTCGTAGTGAAGGGTTTTTGGATGTGTTTAGACCAGACAAAGAAATGTGAATCAACTAACCCCACAGGACATTTATCTCCAGGTTTTGGCATGCTTGATACACGATCCAGTAGCTGAAAGACTCTCCTACTTGCCCCTGCAGCTTTCATTGTAGTCGTGTATAATCCGGACAAAGAGGATATTGATGACCCAACTGCATGTTGGGAGATGCAATGTAAGAACTTTATTAGTTGTAAAGTAACCTAAGATAATTGTTCTCTTTAAGCTACTAACAACAAAAAAACAATGTTGAAAACATGCTAGCTCACACTCAAAGGAAGGTCTAATCCTTACCCTAAATCATTAAACGTTGAGATTAGGCTATCACAATTAGATTACTGATACACAGTCCTGGTAATATAGGTTGTACTTGTATGTGGAAAGAGTATAGCTTCTTTTCAGGTTCTTAAGTTTCCAAGGGATATCAAAGCATCAAGCAATGTCATTGATGAGTTTAGCTACTTTTGGCCTTTACTCTGGAAAAAAAACTTGCAAGACTTTTCTTTTTCTTTTTTTGATATCTTACAGAACTTTCCATGAATGAAACAGTGTTTTTGATTTGTGAAGAACCAAAATTGAAGAAGAAGCGTAAATCTGAAGATGTTAGATCCATACTGGCGCATTTTGCTGGCAGTAAATAATAAAGGGAATACCTGTGAGGCTGTAAAGAATGAAAGATGTAAGGGAGCCTCCAGTCATTGATCCTGTAATTGTCAAGTATGCTCCATAAATCACAACTACGATAACAGATAATGTAGATGCTGCATTTAGCCCCCCAGAAAAAAGACCAACTACTCTCTGTGGAAGAAAAAAGGAAATTGAAAGATTAGAAACCTTTTCTAGTTAAGTTCCATATTCCTAGCTTCCGTGCGTGTGTGTTTGAGAGATAGAGAGAGGGAATGCATCAAAGAACTTACAGCCTGATTAATCCCAAGCTTCAGTGTCTGGTCAACTTTTCCTGAGTAATTTGAGATTGCATACTCTTCTTGAGCAAAAGATCTAACAGTCCGAATGGCCCCAAAAGATTCCTAAAGATAAGTTTTGTTCAGAAAGAACCTTAGTTGCACAGCATAAAAACTATCTGCCTGTAAGCGATCAATCTCAGCAAATGACACAAGAAAAAAGATGTCTAAAAAATCAATGTTCATATCATGTTAGACATGCCTTTTGAGTTGATCTGCATGACTTATTCTCAAGGGCAGTTACAGATGAAAATTGGATGTGAACAGTTTGGTTTTGAATTATATTAATTTCCATTCTAGCCATCAAGACACTGAAAAATGAGAAAGATTCTCTTATTCTGATTTTGTAAATTGTAACGAAAAATGCCTTCCATTCAAGCTTAGCGTGGCACGTACAAATAGTGGAATCTTTGTTCAAGTATAGGTGAAGAAGTGAAATGGTTCCATGTCTTTATTCAACAACATACACCCATTACAGATACACACTTGAAAGTTGAAACTAAGCAATCTTACGACTGAATCCTTTCGATAAACTAATTAGTGTTGTCTAAAATCAGTTTCGATGCAGCCCTTATCATTACTCCACCTCTATCAGAAGTGGGAACGTGGAAGAAGAGACCAAGAGACCTTTTGCAATGTTAAAACACAGTAGCACACATAAGGCTCATGTAGCCCCAACCACGCTTGAATCCTACCAATGCATAATCTAAAATAGAAATAATTAACATCAACGTTGTACGTCGCCAACATACCTCAGCAATTGAGGCAGCTTCTGCAGCTGCAGCTTGGGTTTTATATGAAAGTTCACGAAGATAGCGCCCAAATTTGCGCACAGCAACTGAAATGACTGGTACTACAGCCAAAGCCAGCACTAAACAGGGAAAAAGTAATACAATGAGCATAGTACCCTTCAAGTACAAAGCATCTAAGGTAACATTTGGCTGAATACTTACATGTTAGCTTCCATGATGACGAGAACATGAACCCAATACCAATAATTATAGTTGTTAGATTCCGAAGTGCCTCAGAAAGATTGGTAGTTGCAGCATTTTTTATTATCTGAGTGTCTTCTGATAGCCGACTCAGGAGTTCACCCGTTCGAGTGACATCAAAGAAGGCTATTTCCTGTTGAACCATTTTAGTATGAGCCACACCAGTGAGAATAGAGTTCCATTAAACACCATTAAGAATCAAATATTGAAAAGTGAGAATCAATGGGCCTTTCCTGAAGGATAAGGTGACTGAATAAATTCTTTCTCAAACGAGCTACTACCCTTTCACTAGCAGAAGCAAACAACCATGCTCGAAGTGCTGTACACAAAGAACTGAGAATAAACAATGATAATTAATCCTTAGAAGTAATTATGTTCAAACAACAGAAGAGTTAATACAGATGTCGTAACACGTAAGACAATAATTCATTATTTTCATTCAGGAAAAACTAAGCCTTCACAGTTTACATGACTCTAAGTGCATACGGATTTTATGATTTACACAAACAAGGACATATTTGATGAGCCAAAGATGGATGAAAACAGACAAAATTCAGTTTATGAAGTTAAAATAAAAACTTAAGAAATTAACCAACACTTGTACAAAGAAACAGAGGCATTGAGGAAAGTAGGAATACTATATGACAGCATGAACAGAGAATTAAACGTTCGAAGTAATAAGAAAACTTAAACCTTCATTTTTTTATTTTTTATTTTTTATTTTTTTACTTCTTATACTTCCCAGGATAATATCAAAGTAAAGTAAGGCCTAAAATTCATACACCACCTAACTTAGCCCAGCAAAAAAGAAAAATAAGCCAACAACCCAATATTTTACCATCTCACTGCACATAAATTAACTCTTGACAATAAGTTGCTTCATGTCAAAAACTGTGGTATTAAACAACTATTATATTATATTAAAACAAGCCAACATAAAAACCATGTTGATAACACACATTTCAGTACAAGATTCCACTTCAGGTCCATGTAATGTTTATCAGATTTGGTCTCTGATCTTTGCTCTAACTCCCTTGTCAGATATTTAGTCAAATTTTCACAATTTGATGAATTATGGATTTCATAAAAAGATTCATTTACTTCTTCAATCCAAAATCCTGGTTAAAAAATCTGAAATCCAAAGGCAACCAAAGACTATCTTAAATTCACAGAAAACCAGAAATATATTCTCCATTGCCTAGCATCTTGCTGTTTTATATTTAATAACTAATAAGTCAGCTAGAGCCTAGATATGACACATAAAAAGCAAAAATCAGCCACATCTATGTGGAGGAAAACACAGATCAAACATGAGAAGATAACTTGGAAGTATAGGTCATACCCGACTACAACTATCAGCAAAATAGCTAGTATGGTGTTCTTGACAGCATCCAGAGCTTCTGACTGCTGTTGTGGAGTTCTTGTATCTCTCGATACAATGTCTATTATTATTCCACCATATTTTGGCTGAAGTAGAATGATGATGAAAAAGTCAGAAGAGAAACATAGTAAGAATTAAATGTATTTATGAACATTATGATCAACAGGTTTAATACACCCGTCTACTACGAAGAATCTATATTAACTTAAAGTAATATTTTTTGGATATTCAAATGGGAAGTTTGATGTTGGAGTTCCGGAGGTATAAAGAGGTATTGAATGGATGGTGGAATTTTCACATTAAAGCATAGGACATACAATCAGAATGCTTGATGTGGACGCTAGCAGCAATGCAATGGTGCCAATAATTAGCTTCCCTGCATCAGGTTTTGCCTGCAAAGAAGTTACATGTATTTGAGCAGCATGAATCAAGCCAGAGAAATAATTACAAATAACTTCCTACTTACCAGTGACAATACTCTACCAAATCCGACATTTGCTGCCTGCATTTCCCAAACACACAATTAACACTCCTTCAGGGAAAGAAGAAAAAGAAGAAGAGGGAAACAAAGCACAAGAACATGTCTGATCACCTCTACTGCATCCCCATGCTCAAGGTCCGATAAGGGACCTTCCGGCGTCTGCTCTTCATTGGCCTTCCTCCTAGGCTATATTGAAGAACCAAGTTCTTTATTCGTTAGTACGAATATATAATACAATGAGCTACGAGAAATTCTGATTAACTTGCAAAGGTTTTGTTTAAACTTTAAGTTCATATTGCTCCTGAAAAAGAAATACTCGTAATTTAAACATTAAGCTTTGTATTAGGGTTTTTTTTTCTTCTTTTCATCTTCTTCTTCCAATTCAATTCTTCCCAATGGGAAAGAAACGAACAACTAATTCCAAAATTTCAACAACAAAACTTCCAAAAATGTTTCTTTAATAACCTAGAACATGGTAGTTAAATTTTATTGTAAAAAACCCAAGAAAATACCCAGAGAGAGGGCAACGTGAATTGAACATAATCATCTCCATATGGGTAAAATTGGGTCACCACAACCACAACCATAGCTGTAGCAGCTAAGAACCAAGAACCAAGAACCAAAAACAGAACCTAATCAATCTATGACTAAAAGCAAATAAGATGCAAATGCCAAGAGAGAGAGAACCTCTTTGTTCAAAAGGCTGAGCCTTTCACTTCCAGAGGACATGAAAGACTTTGAAGACCAATCCAAGTATTTCTTCTTTCCCATCAAGAAAGATGATAAAATTCGCGGGAAGTGGAAACAGTTAGAGTTACAGAGAGCGGTTGGTTGGAATTTGGAGAAAACCAATAGATTTTCTTGAACTGGAATGAAAAAGAAAAGCTCTCTGGTGAGACCCTCACCAGATCAGATCAATCAACATTTTCTAAGCAATTTGGTTTGGTGACTCCAGACCAGAGGCACAGTCCATGCCGTGAATGTAAGAATCTGTATCCACTCATGACTCACTCACCCACCCACCAAAAGGCCTAAACTAAAAGCTACCAGACAAACTTGGTATGCAATTTGTTCTTGTCAATCACAAATTGGGGCCCTAAAATACATAAATATGACATCTTGTTAGTATAATACTAAAGTCACATGTCCACCCATTTAATTAAAAATGACATGTCATTTTGTTCAAAATTTGGAACATTTAATACTTTTCTATACAATAATTTTAGTACAAGATTTATGTTTTAATTCTCGAATACAAACTATTTTTTATATAGGTGATCAATACTTTTATTAAAAAAATCATGAGATTGACGAATAAAAGTATAAGAAACCAAAAAGAGAAAACAAGATCAACCCAACAAACATGTTGGGTCGTTCCACCATAAATCAAACAAAAGGAGAACCGAACAAGCAGCACCCATGCTCAGAAGGAGGAAAAGATGGAAACTACTAATTCGAAAAATTGTCTCCCCAATACTAACCACATTCTCTTGAAATATAGCTGAGATTCGAGCGAACCAAACATGCCACAATACAATAGGAAAAAAAAAATCCCTTTTTTTTTCTTGAACGAAAGCTTAACTAGGATGAAGAATTCTGAGAAGAGACCGAAGACGGTGTCTCTTGTGAAGTGCCGACCAACCCCTGATATTCCAATATAATAAACACATGTTGGGGCTTCAACGCAAGCGATGAGATAAGTCCCGAATGGTGTTGGCTTCGATTTCCCGAATCCTCTCGATAACCTCTGATTCCGGTCCCCCTCGCTCGAGCCCGCAACTCTTTGCAGAAATTCCACAAAGCTGTAACCGAGGTAGTTGGTGACGAATCACTTGATTTTGTGAGACATATAGTGGCACGAATGAGAAGTCGCTATGGACGCGGAAACACAACTGATATTGGCCTTAAACAAAGCGGTTGTAGGAAGGAGTCATGCGACAAAGGGAGTCCTGAACAGTCGTCCATGTTTATAGGGGCATCGACGGGTACTGAGTTATAAGCCAACTTATCAGTAGGGTTACATCTTTGTTGGCTTGATGAGTCCTTCATCTCAAGGTAAGTGATCTCCGTTCTATTTTGAGTAAGAATAATAACGAACTATATTTAATCTCTTATACTCATGGACATTTGTATAACAAACTTGAGGTACTGAGTTATTATTGGGACATTATTGTTGATAATATTAACTTCACAAAAATAACAAAAATACTTACTAGGTGACAAAATTTAAGTGAAATACTGTAGTACACATACTTTTAGACAGAATGTGACATAATATTGGGATTGAGAGATAATGTTGTGAGGGATCAAATGTCTAATTTGTAGGAATATGTATCGTGGCAGGTGGAAAGAAAAGAATTTAGCATTATCTAGATAGTGCAAGGCAAAACTTTTTATTCTTTTGAGTCGCAATTTAATTCTTTGTAAAGAAAATTCTTTGTTCCTTCCTTTTAATACCTTTTTATTCCATGAAATCTGAACTCTATCTTAATGTTATGCACCACCAAATTCATTTCTAATATTTTAGACTGATAGCACTTCAAGGACAAAAACTTTGATGCTTATTCCGACTCAAAATAATTGTTTATTTTTGCAAAATAAATTATTTGTTTTAAAATACAATTGTCTACTTTACAGTGCAGTTAATTAGTTGTTCATAAATTATCAATAATTTATTTTGCATAGATTGGTTCTAACTTTAAATTTGTTAGAATAATAATGCATGAAATAAAACTCTAACTAACTCATCCTTAATTTTCAAAAAATATGAAGTTGACCATTATTTTATGACAAAAGGAGTATAACTTATAAAAACTGAGGCAACGTTACAATGTTTAGACCCAAACCTTTGATGTTCCCATTCTCGTGTTTGGATCAGTTAACTAATTGTGAGGATTAAATTAATTGTATTTATTTGGCTAAAAAAATAAAAATATTAAAAAAATAAAATCTATCAAATTATTCACAATTTTAAAAAATATGTAAGATTTTTTTTTTTTAAGAATAAATTATTTAGACCGTATCAAATCAATATGTGTACCCGAGAGCAGCTCAAACATTAGGGCCAAGAACTGAGTCCTCTAAAGCAGGATTATAGTGGAGACAAACCCACAAATATTCTCGTGAAGGTTTAAAACACTCACCCGTCACGACATTAAGAGGATATATTGCAAATAAAATATTGGTTCAAACAAGAACCAAATCACACCCAAAAACAAAAGCACCTAAAGCCTAAAAGACCCTTTTTTTTAAGGGAAAAAGGCCAATAAAATGCTGAAATATGGAATTTTGAGAAGTGTTCAAAATTTTAAATTTGTTTATATTCGGTTTATTTAGAAATAAAATCAAAACCGATTGATTTTTAACTAAATTGATTTAGTACGGTTTAATTGCAATCTTTGGTCGGTTGCAGTTCATAAAAATAAAAAATTGCATATGACAGTTCAGTTTTGTAACAACTCTATCATATG
>JAYMTE010001026.1:0-14683 GCA_036897545.1 Pelargonium fulgidum
TAGTATAGATTACAAAAAGACGCAAAAGATTTTATATAGTTTGTTCCTACTCTAACTAATTATGCTTTATTTAAATACCCAAGACCCTTTGTAATTTGTACCAAAACTTAAGTAACCGCCCCTCTCTTATACTAAGAATCGGTTACTATTTATTTAATAGGGTTATCCTTCTATGATCAGCTAAAATTTAGGGCGGATTCTGCTTCTAAGCTCTCTTTTCCGTAACTCATATTGAGTCCCGTATAAAAGGATACCCTACGCAAAGAGCTCTTAAAAACCCACCTACGGCAACCTAGTATGTCAAATTAAGTTTCATATAGATTTATGTTAGCATCTTTACTTGATAAGGTGTGTTTTTTTAGCTTCCTTAATTACGCAATTTTTACGCGCTTAATACTCTTCTATTCTTGATCTGAATTATGGATAAAAACCAAAGGCATTAACCCTCTTAAAAATACTGCGGAGTGTGCTCAGTACTTTACGTATAGAAACCCTTTTCTTGTCTAAAAGCACCTTTCATGATTCATCGATAAAGTAAACCGGGCTTTATTCAAGAAAAATTCCTGAAATTCCACGAAAGAGTTAGGGAGAACTGGGTTGTGTATTGTAATGCCGTTCTGATAATGAGTAATTTGGTTAGTATAGCGGGATATGGGGAGCCCTAAATTCTATTTACTTGGGAAATTCTGAGGAGATGCAATTGAATTCCAAATAAAAGAAATCTTGCTTTGGGAAAGCCTTATTTTTTCCGATAGTAAGTCGAAGAGTTGAAGATCAAGGTAGTTGTGCCCTGCTTTTTATAGACCTATCAGAGACAATATAAAATTCCTCCTAGATTTTTGCTTACTTCTTTGAGGTCTTAAAGCATCCGTTTTGTTCATTATGTGTAAGCATGCAAAATAGTTTAATATTCATGAAAAGTCTCAAGATTACGGAATACTGGGCTACGCAAGGATAAAAGGAAAAGCGGTTTGATCGAATGGATTTACAAGGAATTTGCTATATTGCTGAGTTACCCTAGAAAGGTTTCGCATATTAAGGATTAAGGTGTACTCCTGTTGTAGAAAGAAGAGTTTTGTTCCGTAAAGTCAAAATAGAGTATAACCTAGGTTTCTTGGAAATACTTTACCCATGAAGTTTAAGGGTACTTTTTACGTCTTCGAGACCAAAGAAAGGGTGCGTAGTTGGGTTAACATAGGAGCAATTTTAAAGCACTGCGGCAAGGATAGGCAAAGAGATCCTACTCTAACTGGAAAACTACAATATTATATTAAGGGTAGCTATTCATAACAGGGATTCCTAAAAAAACTCCTAAGGCGTAGCAAGCACTTTCTTTAAACCGTATCTATAAGAATATTCACAGGAAAAGGGTGCGATGCCAAGATATTCCTATACCACATTTTAGACTCTTAAAAAAGAAAAATAAAGGCAACCCTGGCTAAGGAATCCAGGACTCAACGGCCTTGGACGGGCAGAGTCTTACCTATTTATTGTATCACTCCTTTCTGATAAATAAGTGTAAATTAGTGGGAGTTATACTAATTCTAGAATTCTGATTCTATTTCGGTAGTATTATTAAAAAAACCTGCTTGGGATAAAGGCTAAAGAAAAAGGAGGCCCTTGCTCGAGTCTCTTCTCTAAAGTAAGCTATTCAAAAAAATAATATATATATATAGTAAATTCTATAAAGTACAAAAAACGCCTTACAAGGACCCTAAACGATATAAGAAAGCTTAGATAAAAAACTTAGGTATTGGTTTGGTTTTTAAATCCTTACTTAAGAATAAATAAGTCTTGAGAGTCTTGATATGTAATATCTAGAAGTCTATAATTCTAACTAAAGTTGAGCTTTCCCTTTTGATTTAAGTTCTAGATTTACTTTTCCAGAAACAAAAGGAATGACTCCTTAACTACAATACTTTATAAATAAAGGATAACAACCAAGAAACCCAGATTCAAGTAAACAACCCTTAAACCTAGGGCCTCTTGACTCAAATTTCTGTAATAAACTAATAAAGGACTTAGGATAACAAATCTAGATTAACCCGGCAGTTTTTTTCTATTTTCGCTTGATTTCGTACATAAAATTTAATTTCCTTGTTTAGAACTAGATACTGAGGGACGGACCCCCTTTTTACAAATAGCATCTTCCCTTAGAGAACTTCCCAGGCATAAGTTAGGAGCAAAGGAAAAGCCAGGGTTTTCCATTTAAAATAATATCTCGGATTCTATTACATAGGGCGTTGCTAAATCTCCCCCTCTGTTTTAGACTCTAGGTACGTCCTTGGCTTACTTGTGAGTGCCTTTTTACCCACCTAAATCCTAGAAGGAAACCCAGGTAAAGCCCTTCCTAACAATTCCTTCTTTTTAAAGGAAAGACCCTTGAGCGAAATCTCCAATTACAAGGCTGCTGTACTAAAAATACTAAGAAGGACTTTTACCTATATAAGAGAAGTCATCCTTAAAAAAAATATAACAATAGGTGATACCCTTAACAAAAAGAGTAAGAACTATAGCTATATAGAGTAAAAAACTTCTAATAGGATCAAAAGCTAGCTATATCTATAAAAGGGCAACTCCTTTTGGTTCATTTCAATAGCAGTAAGGGAAAACCCACAAAAGGAGTACTAAAAGAGTCAAAGGCTGCGAGAGTTGATTATAATAAAAAGTAGGGATTTTTTTCTGACTCTATATCTCCTAACTTTTCTAATTTTTGAACAAAGGCAATATTAAACAAAAGCGGGTTTACTGCTCTAGAGTAAAGCCGGGGGGTATATTTTTTGTGGCCATTACTCATTTGTACGGGTTACTCGTCAAGGCAAAGTCTTTCTATAATATTTTTATAGGAAAATGGTAAAAGGTACAAATATGTGACTATCTGGCTTGGAAGAATATTTTAAATTAACTTGATTTTAGTTTTTTTAGGTTGTATCTAAAACTTAATCTTGCTTTATAAAGTGTTTTATTACTCAAAGGCCTACTCTATTTAGTATACTTTCACTGGGAAAGTTCCTCGTTTTTTATTATGCTCTTCATTTCATATCAATGTAAGAATTTACAAGTAAAAGAAAATTGAGTCCTCTTGTTAATCTAGGGTTAGAATCAGGATCCCTTTTCCATAGTGCCTCAGCCAACCAAAATTCACTATCGGAAACTGCTGTAATAAGAGTATCGGAATTCTGATAAAGAAACCTTTTTTGTTAATTTAATAGGAAGGGGTACAATACCTTAAAAATTTCGAATTCCTAAAAACAAAGTTGGTTTTATTTCTATCTTTTCCGTTCTGGTCTAGGACTTTTGAGAAAAAAAGCAATTTATATGAGTGAACCCTTTACAATGCTGAGTTTAAGCTATTACCAAACTATAGCTTTTTGCTTTGTTTATGATAGAAGTACGTTGACATTTTCTTTTTTCTTATCTTATTCCCCCTTTTTTAATTTTCTAATCCAGGTTCCGCTTTTGATATTTACACGTATTAGTTTTAGTAGTTTGTGTGGCTGTTAGTATAGTATTTTACAGAGTCAGTCAAATATTAGATTATGTACAATTTCTCAGATTGATAAAAGTAGAGGTTAGAGTTAAACCTAAGATAAATTCTAATTATGAGTAAGTGAATTCCTTTAAGTGGCTCGGGCATTGGATTTATCTTTTTTTCTCGCTTATAACCTATATATACTAGAAAGTACAATTAATATAGAGTAGGGAATTCTTATACAGAAAATTTGATCTAATGTACTATCCTTTGAAATCAAAATGAGTCGAGTACTATTAACTAAATTTAAATGGACTTAGTAGGGTATGCTCAAATATAGAATAGGAAGCTTAGTGATATAGTTAGAACTAATTCTAGCGTGTGCTCTCTCCGCGGAAGGAAAGCAAGAATCTCTAAAAATAAAAATACCGCAGGCAGAAGAAATTCAAATCTAATAAAAATGCCACGGGTTCTAGTCCCCGTTTAGATACATACAATATTTAAATTTAAGAAAAGCTACTAAGAAAGGCAAGCCCTATAGAACAAATACAGCGTGCTCACATCTTAGTTTTAGTGATATTATGCCTCCCAACTCCTTCCCTTTTTCACTTTCTAATCCTCGTCTCGTATTTAAGTAGATGTTAGATACGTATTATCCATACCCACTAAAAAAAGTTTAATAAATTTTAAGTTCCCACTACTATATTATAATATTCTAATTACAAATCTTTATAAAGCAATTATTTAAAAAGCTAAGTAGCAAGGCAGGAAATTACTTTATATATAAAATAAGAGGGCTTTCCTATATACAAAAATGTAAAAAGAAATTACATGTAAGAATATTCTTTAAGTTACTGTGCGAACTCAAACTAGGGATCTTGTCTCCCTCCTAAGAGAACTTCCCCGTAGTATAGCACCTTTATTACTTAAAACTTATAAATTTAATTAATTCGCGGATTTCCCTTAGTTCATCCCTGAAGAGCCCTCTCAGAAATAGAAACCCTAATCATATATGCGATCAGCTAAACTTGCCCTTAAAAATGCTAAAGGGGCACTACATATATTTGGTCCGGGTCTGCCCAAGCTTTCTAACCATAAGAAAATTATCTTGTACTTCTATGCCTTTTAAACTAGAGTACTTTAGGATCCGCGCCTAAAAGCAGGCAAAGAAAGAGCCATAAAGAAGTCGAATAAAAACTACGCGTAGGGTACCCCTAGAGAGTAAACTAGAGAGTAAACAAATTTGCAACAGACTTAGAACTACATGGATTTTCTACTCTAAATCTAAAAGGGGGTTGCTTAATATTAGAAAGAACAAGTCCAAAAAGGGTTATACCTATAAGAGCTTTTTTCCAACAAAAGGATTTCGCTTGTTAATTTATTTCATAGTTTATACGACAATGAGTGAGCCCTTGACTTGCAGTATAATTGCCGAAAGATTTCCTTGGCTCAAGTCCGAGGTACCCCTAAGAAAGCACCCTAACTCTACTAAAAAGGAATCTTTCTAATTCCAAAATTAGACTATTCGCTTAGTAGAATAATTCTATCTAAAATCTCGAAAGTTAGGAAAAGAAAGTTATTTTATATATATAAACTTCCTCTAAAGTGGGTGCTCGGCAACGCAGCCTTTTCCTTATACTTAATACTTTGAAATTCCCTATTCGTTAGTCAATTTCCTTAGTCCTAAATTCCCAATTTCTAGAGACTGCTATACCAATAAGCTTCTATCTTTCCTTTCTATTACTTACAGGCTGACCCCCTTTTTATAAAAGGAAAATTCCCTTTGACTTGCTCCCTAAAAGGGACTCTTCTTAGATAACTTGTAAAAAAACCTATTAAATTAGCACGGAATCCTGAATAAAAGACACCCCTTATACTTTAAGATCTAAGGCAAGCTTTAACTTGATTGGTGTAGGAAAAAACTCTAGTTACACTCCTCTGTAGCCCCCTTTCTCAGTCTTAATAACAACACTTTCTTAGGAGCTATACCTGTAATCTGTATCTTCTTCCTCTAAGCCCTTGTATTACCTCTAGCCCCTTGCTGCTTCTAGGCATTCCCTCTCTTATTCTAGACTATACCTTATTCTCTTGTACCGATTGTATGAGGTATTCCCATCGCTTTAATTGTACTTCTTATTAGATAAAAAGGGGGTATATAGGATAAAAATAATGGTATAGTTGTATTAAGGGATACCAAAGAAGGGTAACGCATAATCGTGTAATGAGTATACATGCATACGTTATAACCAACATCAACAAAACTCTCGCAATCTCCTTCTTAAGCTGCAGTTACCTGCTTTCAGTTTAATCTTAGTCTTAAAAAGACCTACTTTCTTAAGAGCTAAACTCCTTTTTTTACCCAGAGACCTCTTATAAGCCCTACTGAAACCCGCACTTATCTTATTCATAGTAATTACATTTACCTGTACCATACTTGTTCTTTCTTGTGAACCTTACTCTTCCGAGTTCTACCCTTGACCTAGGGTTGTCAGTCTTGTTGTTACCTAGACTTATTTGTAGTTAGTATTACTCCTTGTATTTTTGTAAATCTCTGTCAAACTAAGGAAATGCAATTGAGCTCGCCACGGGAAACTAGATCCTCTACTTATCCGCTGCATTTATTCCCCCAAAACTGGGATTCTCGTAAAAAGTCTTCACTTAGTTGACATTTAACAAAGGGAAGAGCGTACTGCCCTTAAGTACTAGAAAAGTTGAACGGCAGAAACAGAAGCTTTTTCTAATTTAATCCTGTTTAACAGGGTCCTCTTATAGTCTTTTTTATTATTACTATACTAAAATTTAGCTTTCTTTCCTTGTTAACTAGAAAGCGGACTCCTTGCCTAGGTTAGATATCTCTACCTTAACAAACTCCTTTGTTGATATATACCCAGCTACTCCACTTCAGTCTAGTTACCAAACTGGTAGTTTTGTGCCTTGACTGAGATACTACGGAACTCCTTGGGCTTTAGTAACTAAATTTCCTTCCCGACCATTCGCTTTATCCTTATTAATAATATGTGGGTGGGCCTTATAAGATTCACGGTTTCTCTATCCTAAAATAGTTATGCTTGTGATAAACAGGTTTTTGATAAATCAAAGTTTAATGATAATAGGTTAGGACTAGATTAGTAATTACAAGATCTGGTAGTGAGTAATCCGACTAGGAATAGGGCAGCCTCTTGTAAATAAAATAAAGCTGCTTCGAAAAAGGTATAAGACAGGAATCCTAACTTAAGAATTAAAATATTTATCAGTATATGACAAACGCTACTAGGATACTTCCCAGTGACCTGGGATTTAAAGTCTTTTAGGGCGAGAAAAAGCATTGATATATTAATGACAGATTAATTTCTTTTTTTGTTTAACTTATAGAATCTCCAACTTAGACATCTAGAACAGATCCAGCTTAAGAAGGCTAGTTAAAAAATTTAGCAATAAAAAAGAGGAAATTAAGTATGAGTCTCAAACTTGATAGAGCTCTCTTTGTTAGTCAAATTCCTTAAAAAGTGTTTCGGTATTCTTACTTTTTGTCTGTTCAAGCGCGAACATACTAATGTTTCAAGAGGTATCCGCTCGTGCGACTAAAAGAACTTTGTGTATATTAACAAGAAACCTCCCTTTCTTAATTTTATACTAGGGGGAATTGAGTATTATGAGGCCTCAGGGCTTCCGTTTTTATTAAAGAAATTCCTTCTTGTTTTCAAGCATAGTTTTTGTACAGGAGTTAAAATAGCGCTGGCTTTTCATACGCCCCCTTATAGTAAAAAGTCATAGGTTCTAGGAGTCAGCTTAAAATATAAGGAGGGTCTTCGCATTAAAATTTTTAGTATTCTAAGTTTTATTTATTAGTTTACAAGATGTGCTTATACGGTAGTTAAAGAGCCTTGAAAAATAATAGTAAGCTTTTCTGCCCTTTAGTTGAGTGAGCAGTTTTCAAAAATCAGGCATACCTTAAGGAATCTAATAAAGTAAACTTTAAGTCAAGTATTTCTTTAAGTAGTATACTTTTAGCTGATCCCTTCCTTGGTTTACATTTTTCGTGTCTTGTGGTTAATAAAATATGGAATCGCGTAAGATATAGATTTCTTGGATTTACCTCCCTTTATACAGACTCTTGAAAGCTCAAATAACTAGGGATTTTGGCTCTTGGGAAGCTGCTGGTTATTAACATTGAATAAAAGGAGAAACCCTCCCCTTGGTAACCCTACTCATGCTATCTTATCTATACCATGAATACTATATTATTATAATTTCAAAAAGTATAAAACGTTCTCGATCTAAAAGTTTTCGTTTATATTCTAACTTACCGAATTTTCTATAACGAGGAATCCCTAAAAACTTGAATTAAGTGCCTCATAACCTATACTAATCACATCTGTGACTCCCAATTTAGTCGATTTGATGCTGCTCTACAAGCCTGGAAATTTGATTTATAAGGTTCCCTTTGAAATCCACGAAATCCATCGGAAATGGGAACTGTGTATAGCTTTAAGCAACTCGTTCTTGTAGGCTTTGCTTTACCCTGTTGTGTACTTTACTTGACCTCTAATACATATACTTCTACTCTATACTAGTTATTTTTAAGAGAGCATTATATTAGACCCAAAACCTAGAAAAGCCCTTCTTAACTTAGCGGATCTTATTACACAAAATTAACTATTAGTATACCCCCTTTTTAAGTTACTCGCTTTATGAACCAAGTACAGGGCTCTAATTAACATGTTTACACTGGGTAGAACAAATCCTAATTGAGATGCTGGTCGTAGGTTCGAGCCCTATTAAATATATACTTTACTCTCCGGAATTGGAACCCGAAATCGTAGGAACAGGCAACTCCTTACGCTAACCCATACCTTATCCTAGTCGTCCGTATCTCTATCTTCTTAGTCTGCAGCTGTATACCTTTCTTCTGTAGCGTATTCTTCAGAGCTAGACCCGTCTTTCTTAGCTGCTAAACTGCCCGTTTTCCTTGTAGCGGTAGAATTTTTGTATTCCCTGCCTTACAACCCGTACTTTTTTTTAGTAGTGTTTGGTTGGGGAATAGTAGAGCTCTGAACAAAGAGAAAAGTTGGGATTTATTTTGTAAATCAAGAGTAAGTAATTGACTTCAAGGAATTTAGGTAATAAGAGTAAGTACAAGAAAGACAGGCTACAACAGTTAGATAATAGCTCCAGGTAATAAGAGAAGCAGGAATAGGAGACGGAATACAGAGTTCAGGTCTAGCTTTTAGGACTAGGATAGGTGTAATGATAGAAAGTCTAATAGTTCTGAATGAGACATGGCTTGGTTTTCAAAAAGAAGTCAGTGATATTCGTAACTTTTTTTTTAAGGATTTCAAGGTCAAGGTAGAGTATACGATAAGGCTTGAACTCTTACATTTTCTAGTAGCTATTAAAAACTAGGTGTGTAGGGGGTCTCAATGATTTTAAACCTATGTCTTGTAATTTAGAATTTAGCTGACGTTCTCTTTCTTTCTAGCTATCAATCATAAAAAACAATTTAAACGTGGGAAAGGTCCCCTTACTATAAAGTAATAGTATAAGTTATAATAACACGGTTGGAGTGATTTGTGATTTACTCTGGATGTGTCAAAATAGAAGGGTTTTCGGGGATATAACATTCAATCCCATTCGTCCAAGGAAAAGGGTTGTCATCCTGGTCTCCCCTGTCGGAAGCCAATTAATACTATGATATACTCCTAAATTATACGAAAAACTCTTTTAATTTCCTCTCACATAACGAATCTTCTCAAAACAAACAGTTACGACAATGTAATATAAACCCTTAAGACCCCCTCATAATTATCAACTACAATAACGGGAAACCAATCTAGAAGAAGTTGAGAGATATCCTTTTTAGAAAAGTGCCTTACTCGCTATGGATTCTTAAGAAGAGTTAACCCGAATTAGTATCCCCTGCTTACTTATAAGGGACCCCATACTTTTGCTTGTATAAACCTGTAATCCGGCAACATTTAGATATGCCTTTATATTTCAATTATTGTAAATTTTCACTAGATAATACAAGAGTATCATGAAACAGCAAACAGCAAGGAAGACTTTTCTTAAGGAGGGGCCCCTAACTAAGCAATTAATTACTTTGCTACGAGTCTATATTTCTGGGATTTAAGATATTTAAAATCTAATAAAAACTAAAAAATGAAAGATTAGGTATTAGATTCAGATTAGCAGTTCCATCTATTTCTATCAAACAACGTAAAGATAAAGCGAAGTGTGACTCTAATTCGAAGCTAGTTTTAAATGTAAAACAGATGCTGTTTAAACCAGTTAACACCAAAAAGGAGGGTCTAAAGTAACAAAAAGGGGAAAACAAACCTCGATAGGCGCGCATATACATACAGAGACGCTCCTATTCTGTTGCTTTGTAGCTCGATAGATGTACAGTCTTAGGTTTAGGCAGTAGGCATAAGAAACCGGTATGACAAGAGAGTGCCTTCTTCAAGAACTAAGGCAAGTGTAGCTTGGATCCGAAAAGAAACTGAAGTGTGTAACTTGATAGACAATTGAGAGCTTCTAAACAAAGGAATGGGAGTGTTTGATATCAAGTATAGAATATCTTTGTGCTCTCTCACTCCCGTATATATATTTTTTTTTAATCTAGAATACGATTAGTCTGCTTTTAGAAAGACAGTAGAAAGAATGAAATAGGTTTTTTACAAGATAAAGAATTGAGTTGAAAGTCACTCTTTCTTAGGATTTCCTGAGTCAAAGATTTTAGAATGAGAAGGTAATGTCGTTATAGGATTTGCTTCTTTTGAGCTTTCCTTTTCGGATGATAGATCTCGCCTTTAGTTCTACTAAACAAGGCAGGGAATATAGCTAAGTTATAGGTACAGGACAGGTCTTGGTATTAAGAGAAAAAGAGTAAGATCCAGTCCAGAGTCTAACTTTTAATAGGAAAGGTCGAGTTTCTAGGATACTGACAGAGGGCCTGGGTAAAGAGATTCTTCCCTCGTTAGCTCCTAGATCTATAAAGTAATACAGGATAACTAGGGAATTCTGCTTTTATACCCTTCCTTACACTTCTCAAGAGACCTATAAATAACATAGAAAAGAGCTTGAAATTACTAGAGAATTAAGAAGGAATTCTCTCGAAGGTTAGAGCAAAACCGACCAAACTCGGCGCGCAAAGGTTCAAGTCCTATCATATACAGTAAGCGACACGGAAGACCTTTGCTTAGCTTAGAAACTAGTACAGGAAAGACACTAGCTATCGAATACATTAATATTCTGAGTATTCTCAACTAAAGGGATTTATTCGGCTTTTAAATTAAAGTCTGGAAATCCCTGATCGCTTTAGTTTTAGTAAGAATCCCAAGGTTCCAAAAGAGGTTAAACAAACAAATAAATGTGACGGAATGTCATAATTTGAATTACAAAATTCTATAGAGTCTATACGAAAAATTAAATAGAATTCCACTGTGAAAGAAAAGTTTAGTTACTCACTAAGAGCGGCATTTTCAACTAACAAATTATCTAATAAAATGACAGTAAAGCGGCATCGAAATCTTAACTTAACACGAATGAACACCAAACGCTTCTTTTTAAAAACCCAGTTCTATAAACCTGATTTATTAAAGGCAAAGGCATCTACTTGATTTAGAATCTTTTATTGAGTCCGCGTAGCGTAAGAAAAAGGGGGGATTATAAACGAGTGCAGAAACTTTTGAACCTTCTTAAATCAAAGCTGCTTTAAGAATTCCTTTTAGTTGAACTTAGTAAGGGGCCTCCTAAATAGAGAGTCAAATGTCTTTAAGCTTGATGAAATTGAGTAGATATATTCTGGGTAATTAGAATCGGGGAGGTTTAAGCTCTAATTTCTTGTTGAACTCTATGCTACGTTTGGCAGTTGGCCTGAATAAAGTAGGGCTATATTAAGATATATTATGTTGTGTAAATAAGTGTTCTGCTAAATACCGGCTACAAGTAAAAATCAAGGAGAATTTATTCCAAAGTAGTCGTATCGGTTATACTCTTATTTCGTAATATTAAAAATTATTCAATACTCTAACTAACTCTTGGGTCAAACCTTGGGAGTCGTCATCACTAAAAGGAGGCACGCTCCGTTAATTCAAGTAGTGATTCCCCGGGGATCCTATCTACCAACTATGAAGCTTTATGATTGTTTATCAACTACACTCTTTGCTCCCTTTGTATAACGATTATGAACCGAACCTCCCATGTCCCTGAGCTAGCCAGCAAAAACCTGGTTAGTTTCCAGCTTTATTTAATTAGGATTACTAAAAGAAAAGGGCTCGTCTTAGATTTTTATTAAGTTGCTTTAAACTTGTGATATTGATTTAGTACAAGTTGCCTTACCTCAGAAAGTAAAAAGAATAGGAAACCCTAGCTTACTCATGCAACAAAAGCTACTTGTGCAAATGTTTGAGTTTTACTTTGTGTAAGGTATTCTCGAGTTATAGCGCTTTTTTATTGATGTCAAAAGCCGATGGAACCCAAGTCTCCTGCATAGATTTTACTGCGGTCTAAAAGGAATTTTAATATAGGTTTAATAGAAACCTATTAAGGTTTACAAAGAGTAGCGAGGGAATCCCTAACCTAAGACCATTAACAAAAAGGTGAAACTTGTATTACCCAAATTGGTTAAAGATTTAAGATTCTGAGCAGAGACTACCCTCTTTACAAAAAAGCACCCTGTAGGAATTCTGATTACTATAAGAATTCAATGCTTATTTAATACGGGAGCACCTAACTATAAGAGGAGCGGTACGCTTTTTGAGGAATCCTTATTACGGAAATCTACAATTTCAAGAAACTTTCTATTAAAGATTTGAGCTTTATGTGCCCAGAAGAAAGAAATTTGCTTTGGTTTTCCTTAATTTTATCGAGATACTGTATAACGAGTCCTAGTCTAAACGCTCCTTCCGAGAGGCCTACTGAGCTAATCTGCTTAAGCAAATACTTGTATCTAGTGTTAGAAGCTGCTTTATCTTTATTTAGGGGAGTCCTAGAATAATATGGATAAGTTATTGTTTACTTAATTGCTTGAGCTAGGGTATTTGCTAGACTTTACAGGTTTAAGAGTCAAGTTTAAGTGAGTTTTTGTTGTTAGTTTCTTATCTTATTATTTATCAAATTACGTAGAGACGCACCCTTTAATTCTAATACTAACTAATAGAACGCACTCATAATTATACGCGCGCAAGGTACGTACAAAACTACAAAAAAAGGGAATGACAAAATCACTTAGACAAAAAAAAATTTTAAATGCACGGGCTACCCCCTATTTATCTTTCTATAGACCTAGGTTAACTATTCCTATTTCATTTTATGGTAAAGTCAATTCCTCTTCCCAACACATGCAATGGTTCGAATCCTTTATATTACGATATTATACAAATGCTGAAAGTACTGCTTTTTGGACTTACCTTTTTTTTTCCTTGAGACATTTTCTTTTTACTTTTTGTTTAGATAGTCTAGATCTTCATCCCCTTAGTCTTTTGAGATATACACACCTTTCTTATTCAGCAGACCTTTCTTAGTAACTATACCTGCTCTAGCTATACCTAGACTCTGCACCTTCGTATATAGATAGAAAAATTCCTTTCTGAAATTTTAAGGAACTCAGGTCAAGTAAGACTTTAAAACGGCTTTTTCCTTAGTGATAACAAGCATTTTATTAGAATTTACCAGGTTTTCCTAAAGTTTAGTTAGGTTTATGGATTAGTTATTTAACAAGTATAGGTCAAAAAGCTTCTGCTAGAGTTCTCTTGAGTAACGGTTTTCTATCTCAAACCTGTTTTTGGAAGAATTCCGAGTTTTTACTAAAATTTTAAGCCGTTCAGTTTACTATATAGTTCTCAAAAATCTTTGCTCGATCCGTGGTGGAAATAGTTTAAAAGACAAAGAGTTTCGAAGATTATTGTATAGCCTGTCCAAGCTCTCTTATTTTAGTAAATCTGTGACTTAGTGAAAGAGGGGTTTATCCTGTCTCAAACCCTATTTTTTTAAAGGTTATCTTTTCACGGAATTCAGTACACCTCTATTTCTTCTTTCTATACTAAGTCATTTTAACAATATCTTCGGTGCTACTTAACGGCTTAGCCGCCTGGACTGGTATAATATTATAGAATATGGATAACTTTACTAGGGAACTAGGGAGCCCCAACTGGATAAAGAAACGAGTAATTCTTACTTTTTACGTGTAACAATTCTTTAATATTTAATATACGGTAAAAGAATCCTGTTAAGAAGACTTTGATCCACAAAGAGTATAGTTCTTCTCTGGGTTTAGGATTGCATGTTTGTGATTTTCTTCTTTCTCTTGCTTTCCTTCCTCTCTCCTGGATTTGTCGGTGTGTCTAATATTCGGTAAGCTTCCTTATTTGCAGAAGCGCGTGTATGTATACGTATGTGTGTACTGTTTGTTAGCAGGAACTGACTCAACCTGTTTTGTTGATGACCTTGAAATGCCCTTTACTTAAC
This sequence comes from Pelargonium fulgidum, assembly GCA_036897545.1. Lineage (NCBI taxonomy): Eukaryota > Viridiplantae > Streptophyta > Magnoliopsida > Geraniales > Geraniaceae > Pelargonium > Pelargonium fulgidum. The sequence goes on from JAYMTE010001026.1 coordinate 13,940, forward strand.
TTGTCTTTCTCTTGGTAAACTTGATTGATTTTATGCTTGGTATTGGACTCCGTACCTTCTTATTTCGGTACTTCCTTTGCTTTCCTGGCTTCTTTCTTAGCCAGTGTTTTTTCATTTCCCGTTTTTGTATGCTTTTTGTGTTTCTCTTTTATCCTATATAAGAAAAAGAGACAATCAATACTCAAACAAGTTTGCCTTCAATTTGTCTTTCTCTAGTATCCTATATACTCAGAGTGATTCATTTCCCTTGTTTCTTCCCTTTCTTAGGATGTGTATTACTAGAATCTATTATGTATTAAAGAAGTAGAGTGCTTTTTGTCTCAGTTTAGATAGTGCTTTTTGTCTTTGTTCTTTCTTGTTTGTTTTGTTTTTCAAATTGAGTGCTGATTAATCAGGTAATTCTTTGATTTGAGGAGTTGTTCTTAGTAGAATCCGTAATTAAATACAGTATCTCTCCTAGACAAAGAATCAAAAAAAGTTCGCAGGGGCTCCTGTACTATACTCCTAAAAAGCTCCACCCTGTTACCCATACACTTTATTAAGAAACCCTCTTTTAGAATATTACTCAGTTTTAACAAGTTCAGTTGCTTTTTATGTATTGACTAAAAGTCGACTTTCAATAACCAAACTCTCTAAATCTGGTGGGTTCGTTAGTATGCTCTAGGAACCTCTAATCCTAGGAACTTGATGGGAACCTTCTTTCATTCATTACCTTCTTTCACTAGCTTTCTTAATAACTATCAC
>JAYMTE010001027.1:0-14682 GCA_036897545.1 Pelargonium fulgidum
GACGGAATCTGGCTGATCAGTGACGAAAATTTTCGTCACTGATAAGCAATTTTCCTGTAGTGGATGAGTGAGAGCTCGGGATGAAGAAGTTGGACTTCAACTATAAGCCGACCCGAGTAGCTAGACGCCTCAATCTTGGAATATTGGCCAAAAAAATTCAGCCACGCTACCAAAACAAGAGATGCTAAATGAATACATTAAGGGAGTTTGCTCAAGCTTGTGTGTTACAACGAACCTCCCAATAAGGAGCTAGCATAAAGCTCCCTCACACGATTGAAGAGGCTTCTCCAAGCCCGTGGTATGCAATGACATTTCATGTTGTGGCAATTTGTATCACTCTAAGGATATATCTCATATACCCTCACTTAGCTAATGACTAGAATACGACGCTTTTATGAATAGCTTCACTTGGCCTAGATTTGTTTACCTGCGTGTGCACTCAAATTCTCCCGTACGATCACTCCTAAAGACTCATCTCTTGAGCACACTCCCAAGATAGTTTGAAAGTAAGGTCACCAGATCGATCGAGATCTAGGCTCCTAAAGTTTCTCACCACTTCTTTGAACTTCTTAACTTAAGGTTGCGTAAGGTAATGATGCCCATAAGGTGAACCAAAAGCAATATATTAAAATACTACAAAATCACAAAACTCACATCTTCATTGAATGGTCACGTGAACGACAAGACCGACCATGTCAAATTTCACCTTAGCAAAAATAAGTGTTTTTATGTTGTATTGTATAGTTCGACGGATTAAACTATACATTTAAAAATATGACAAAAGTGTGAGAATTATAGTAAGAAGCTTACTATATAAGGTAAATAAAGAAGCATAGAGGTTGAGAATTGTGAAAGGCAAGTAGCCATCTCTATGTGTATACATATAGTTCATACCAAATGCACACTCACTATTTCCTCCTTATCCAACAAAGCTCCAACAATTCCTTCACTTTCCACCACCACCTACAACAACCAAACCAATTCCTCAACCTCCCACTCCAAAACGACATGCGACCAGCGCCTTTTAGACCGCTACCAGCGCACCACCTCATCCGCCTAACCGAACCACCGCCATCTCCGCCGACATTCCAGGAGTGCGTGCCCTCCACGCGCTCCTGCGGCAGGTGGAGGCCCTACTCCAACTCCGACGACTTCGAGGCCAACGCCGCCGTCATCCTCATCGTCCTCTTCAGCGCTCTCATCTGCGCTCTCTCCCTAAACGTCGCCGTCCGCTGCTCCCCCCGCCGCCGCCGCCACCACCAAAACGACGGTCGTAACCCCAAGCCGGAGCCGGAAATAGTTGCGGTGGCGCCGGTGGCTCCGACGGTGGTTTTCACGGAGGGGATGAGGCTCGCCGGAGCGGCGATGGAGTGCGCCATTTGCTTGACGGAGTTCGAGGACGGCGAGGGGATCAAGGTGGTGGGGAGGTGCGAGCATGCGTTTCACGTGCAGTGCATTGAGAGGTGGTTCGGTTCGCAGACCACGTGCCCCACGTGCCGGTGCAGTTGCTTGCCTGATGCTGAACAAGGAGATGCTGGTGCTGGGACCGAGGCCGAGGCTGACGCTGGTTCACGCGCCGCCGTGAGACTGCCGGAGCAGGAGTGACTGCCTAGGTCATGATGACATAATTGAGATGCCACTTTGGGTTTCGGGTTTTTAATGAGAGAGATGAATTCCCAATTTAGATTGATTGAATGACATAGTTGAGATGCCACATTGGATTTTGGGTTTTTGCTAAAAAAGCACAGTTCACAATTTAGATTTCGTATTGAATTTGAGTCGATTTTTGAAGATGTGAATTGAAATATCTAATTGTTCTACCAAATTCATTGGGGGGCACAAGTTACGGTTTGAAATCGAATTTCAAGTTTTATGTGTGAAAATAAGTTTGTAAGAGTTCATTCCACTTAATTTAAAAATTTGGTTGTATCTGATTTATTCTTTCTAAATTAACAAAAATGCGTATTGAATATTAAATGCCAAAGAATTCGGGAATAAATTACTAAGACATGTTGGGCCAAGTGGTTAATACCACTTTGAATTTCTTCAAGTTCGAGCCTCGGGGTGGGATTTAGGGTAACACTCCCAAAGAAGAAGAGAAACATAGTTAGTTTGAGTGAAATTATCATATGTATATTTTATTTTCTTCCAAAACAATAATAGTAAATTTTTAATGTATTTCACGATTCTCATCACATAGCGAGAGTTGTTGAAACCGATAAAAAGTTGTAAAACACAAATACGTATGAACTTTTTAGACAAATTCATATAGACATGTTGCCCATATTGATAGGTCTAACAATAGAGGTGGAAATGTTGTACTCCGATAGGGCAACTTAAGAGACAAAAATCATCCTCTAGTCTTTATAGCAAACACCCAACATTGCAAGAGCTGATCAGCCCCTTCATGAAACCTTCCCTAACTCAATTCAGAGCACTAGAAGTCCCAAAAACACCAAATGGATCTCCTGGAACTCTGGCACCATTCCAACATCAATGCTCTGCGATGACGGAGCCACAATTTTGCTAAGACGACATAAAATGATTCATTTTAAAAAATTAAAAGGGATGGAATTCACGACCTCTTTAAATTAAAGGATGATATTACTTTCACTAGACCAAGAAAATTTTATTAAAATTATTAAATTTCGTTAATATATAATACAGTTTTAAGAGTTCGGTATGAGTCATAGCGTATTATGGTCACCCCTAACTCCACTATTGAGTTCTTAAAAATTGCGAGACTTTGACAACATTAGGTAGAAGCTCCTTCAAGTCATGAAAGAGTGTTTCCAAACAATCACATAGATCTTATAATAGAAAAATATAAATCTAACCTATTTTTTTGGCATACAAATAGGTTCAGATGATAAGAGGTTGACTTATTAACCTAGGAAAAAGAGTCATCAACAAAACGAGAATACCCAATCCTAGAAAGAGGAACTGAACTGAAGGATAGAACACACTCCAGCCAGCCAGCCAGCCATCTTCCGTTGGTAACCTTTCCTTTTTACCTCAATCTCTCTCTCTCTCTCTCTCTCTCTCTCTCTCTCTCTACACATGAAGACACTGCAGATTTGTAATTTTGTACTAAAATCTGATTTTTTTTTTTGTTGGCTTTATTTGTGTAGTTTCTGGTTTATGATACTGTATCATTCATGGATTAATGCTTAACATACTGTTATTCATAAAAAGTAATGAAGTTTTAGCATCTGAAACTAAACCAGATAAAGATACCACATTTTTTGTCAATTTGGTTTCAGAATCTTTGAATACCCTTTTGGTTTTTTGATTTGGTAATGAATAAAATTGAGTGTTGATTCTGATATGAAGTTTTATAATCTGAATCTGAACCCAAATATCCCAATTGGGAATCTACCACAATTTTTGTTGCAATTCAAATTGGCATCAGAATCTGGACTTTTGGGGGAAAATTAACAATACCCTTATGGTTTTTTGAGCTGAGAATGAATTATTGAGTCTTCATTTGGATATGAAATTTAACAATCTGCTGATATCTCAATTGGGAATCTACCAATATTTTTGTCATTATTCAAGTTGACATCAGAATGGGGACTTTTGGGGGGACAATTACTAATACCCTTTTGTTTGTTGAGCTCAGACTGATCTATTGAGTCTTTTGATATGAAGTTTTAGAATCTGAAGATATCCCGATTGGTAATCTCCCACAATTTTTGTCTCGATTCAAACTGACATCAGAACCTGGATTTTTTGGGGAAAATTATTTGCACTCTTTTGTTTTTTGAGCTGGGATTGAATAATTGAGTCGTGATTATGATACGATGTTTTAGAATTAGGAATCTAGCACAATTTTCGTCTTAGTTCCAATTGGCATCAGCATGTGGACATTTTGGGGAAATTTTTATATTACCCTTTTGGTTTTTTGAGTTGGGAGTTGACGATTGATTTCTTATATTTACTTAAAGATGACAATACTGATTATCAACACTTATTCCACTTGCTCTTTAAATTGTATGTTATAGAAGGGTTTTTCGGCTTTATTGTTTTGAGTTGTTGGCATGAGTTCGGAGAGTTCAAATGAAAACTGTCTTGGATATGCTGCAAGAGATCCTTCTGGATTTCTATCCCCTTACAAATTCAGCCGCAGGTATTTGTAATAAATGTTTCACGTGGTTTTGTTACTTTGTATTAGTTTCATGAATTCGCTATGCTTTAAACGCGTGCCAATTGGTTTTTGCTACTTAGGGCTCCTAGAAGCGACGATGTTTCTCTAAAGATTACCCATTGTGGGGTTTGTTATGCCGATGTTGTTTGGACTAGGAACAAACATCACGACTCCAAGTATCCTTTAGTGCCCGGGTACGTGTGCTGTAATGTCATAGATGTTTGGTAGCATTTGGAGTAGTTTTTTTTTTTAATGGGATTGGGATTCTCATTCCAAATCCATTTTCACGACCATAACGTCATAATCCAAACATAAAAGATGAGAATCTGATTCCCATTATCATTCTTGATTCTTATTCCAAAAGCTACCTTTGTGTTTCTTGAACTAACTAATTTGTGTGTATCTGTTGTGTCCAAATTAGACATGAGATTGTTGGCATTGTGAAAGAGGTTGGCTCAAATGTTAGCCGCTTCAAGGTTGGTGATCATGTTGGAGTGGGGACATATGTTAACTCTTGTAGAGAATGCGAGTATTGTAATGATCGGCTAGAAGTTCATTGTGAGAAGGGATCGGTTTACACTTTCAACGGAGTCGATGCGGATGGTACGATCACAAAGGGAGGCTATTCTACTCACATTGTTGTCCATGAAAGGTACGTGGTAAATTGGTTATGTCTATTTATAATATATGTCCCCGTAAAATCCTTTAGAACCAGAGATCCCAATGTTGATAGCATTGCCTTGTTCACTTGTTGCAACGTACTATTCTCGAGAGATTACAAGAGAGTTTCTTTGGAAATGTCTTTTATCGAGAAGGAGCCGCAATCTCAATTAGGATTACTAGCTGACATGACCAAATCGCTGTCAACATTTTTTCGTAATCTTTTCTTCAATTGAAGCTACCCCTACTCATGCTCGAGTAACCTCATTCCTAATCTTATGATTTTGGTATTGGATTGCAGGTACTGCTTCAGGATACCCGATAGCTACCCACTGGTTTATGCGGCGCCTTTGCTTTGCGCCGGGATTACTGTTTACACCCCCATGATGCGCCACAAGATGAACCAGCCTGGTAAATCCTTGGGGGTTATCGGGTTAGGTGGTCTTGGCCACATGGCAGTGAAATTTGGGAAGGCTTTTGGATTGAAGGTAACGGTTTTCAGTACAAGCATATCGAAGAAAGAGGAAGCCCTTAATGTACTCCATGCAGACAAATTCGTACTCTCATCAGATGAAGAGCAAATGAAGGTACAAACATAGAGCTTATAAAGCAATGCTAATACTAGAGCTGACAATTTGGACTCAGAGTCCACGGGCAACCAAAATCCGACCCACATTTTTGGGGGTTTGGGCCGCATATAATTGACTTGATATATTTTTGGGCCAAGTCGGATTGACATTGAGAAAAATATGTGGATCGGGCAGGCAACCTGCCTCGCCCGCACATTTTCTATGTAAAACCCATAACCCAACCCGACCTGAGGCCCAAAACATGCAACCCACACGAACCCGCATCTCTTGCAGGTTGGGTTGGGGTTAGCTCTTTTCAACCGGAAACCCATATAGCCAACTCTAGCTAAATAATGTCCAATGTTGTTAAACTAGTGAAATCCAAATTGTCAGCTCTAGCTAAAACAATGGCCAATATTGTCAAACTCATTTCTTATATCTTTTATGCAGGGACTGGCTAAATCATTTGACTTCATGATCGACGCAGCATCAGGCGATCACCCATTTGATCCTTACATGTCTCTTCTGAAGATTGCCGGCATCTTAGTCCTTGTCGGGTTTCCGAGTGAAGTGAAGTTCAGTCCTGCCAGCCTAAATCTCGGTATATTCATTGAATTTGTGTCATCAAACGTAACATTAGCGTCTTGATATATTTCTAAGCAAACTTCCCGACCCAATGGCAGGTATGAGAACGGTTGCTGGTAGCTTAACAGGGGGAACAAAAGATACACAAGAAATGTTAGACTTTTGCGCGGATAAAAAGATTTACCCTGAGATCGAATTGGTTCCGATTAATTATGCAAACGAAGCGCTTGAACGGTTGATCAAAAGGGACGTGAAGTACAGATTCGTGATTGACATCGAGAACTCGATGAGTTGATGCCGTCGAGGAACCCGAAGATTTATCCTCAGGAGAAATGTGATTATAAAGTATATTTTAGATATAGATATTGGATTTGGATATAATAAGATGGGTGGTTAATGGTATACATAGAAATTGAAATTGGCTTGGATTATCATTATTTTCAGAACATGATTGATTTCAGTTTGGAATAGAAATTAGTATAGTTGGATTTGGATATGATTAATCTTTTAATTTGCTTGTGTTTTTTTTTTTTTTTTTTTTTTTTTTTTTTTTTTTTGGTAAATGCTTTACAAGATTAAAGTTGCATGAAACCAACACACAAATAATCAAGATCAAAAAATTAATACATTATTTTTCCATTCCCTAGTCATTTTCATGACCACAAAAAGTCATAACCCAAACATGAACAATGAGACTTTAATTTCCATTCCAGTTCTTAATTCTCATTCTCAAACAAAAGTTTCAATCCAAACACTACATGATTTCCAAAATTTCTATACAAACCTGTGTCGATCCCCGACAAGTGCTCCCAAAAAAGTAGACCATCGGTCTTTGTATATTGGTGGCGACATGCATTATCCCTAGAGTTGGCACAATTCGGGTTTCGAGGTTGAGTTGAAAAGACCTAACCCACCCAAAAAGAGGTGTGAAGCGGGCGGGTTTGATATAGAAACTGTGCGAGCTAAGTGACCTGAAAATTAGTTGGACCTATTTTGTACAACCTGAACCTGCGGGTCTTAGATGCCTGCAGGTTCGGGTCCAAATTGTTGGCTCGGATTATCACAATTCTTGTTCATCGACGAGACTGTACTTACTGAAGTGCTCGACCCTGAACCTCCACTTTCCTTTAATGGGATCATACGACACGAAGGTTGCGCCTTGGTCCTCTACCTTTCTCTTCAGCATCTCCAAATACTTCTCAACCTTCGGTCCTTCGGTGTACTGCTTCCCGGTCTTTTTGTCAAAGCATTTTATGTTGAGAAGCGTTACCTCAGCAGGCTTGTTGAGACCTTGTCCGACGGGAGGCTTTTTGCTATCATCCATGTAAACTATCACCTCTCGGTTGTTGAACTGAACGAGGGACTCAAGATCGAGTCTACGCACATCTGTTACGCCCTCAATTTTGATGCTGCCATAACCGTGCCTTCCAACCACAAAGTCCTTGACACGGCGGCAAAACCCTGGATCGGATCTTTCCTTGGCAGCCAGTTCTTGGATTGTTGGTTCAGTGTAGTAGTCAGACCGACGGAGTTTTGGCAGTTGTGCTTCAATGTCAGCCTCACCAGCTCGGTGACCAGTATGAGAATCGTTTCCTTTCTGAACTGTATGATCATCATGGACACCGTTAGGTTTGTGATTATCTTTGACAATACAGTCTTCAGCTAGATTTCCATTTCCTGCATAAAACAAGAACTTGATCTAAATCCTAAATAATAATATAAAGTGACAATAGTTTGAGAATACCAAAACAACGAGGGAAAATGAGTAGTTATACTAAGATTTCATTTATTTAGTGAAACTTCTACACACTAATTGCCCCGGTGGTATCAAAATCTACTTTATTCTTCAAAGATGTTCATGAAAATAGTCATCAAAATGCCATCTATTAGCTCATGAGAAAATTCAATATGATTACAATTTTTCTCTTTATTCGTTATTTCCCAAACTAATAGCCAATTTTCTGTAACATATGCAAACTATTTTTTTCATCACATCAAAAGGTTCAAATGAGTGTCATCAGCATCATATGCAAGGACATTATTGCATAAAATTATATAGATTAACTGGTAATACTCGTAAAGAAGCATCACTTACCACCTTTGTCCTCAGCACTCAAGCCATTTCGAGTAGGGCCGCTCATCTTTTCAGAAACCTTGCCTGATCAGAGTTCAAATATCAAACTAGTAAAATTGCTCTGACACTTGCTGAACTCGTATTAGTAGGAAATTAACATGTGGTACAGCAAGAAAATTTAGATGAGATACATAGTGCCACAAAAATGATGATTTGAAGCACCGGTACTCTCTCTCCCTCGTACTCAGTGCCCTAGTTTCTGTTTTTGATCTATACACGAAATTTTTAAGGAATAACTACCAAAATAGTCATGAACTATCAAGACCTGAATAATTTGGTCCCTGAACTAAATTTATGGCAAAATGGTCTCCCAACTATTGGACCAATATGGACCCCAACGTTAACTTCCACCAACTATGCTATGGCATTAACCAGTACATAAAAAAAAAATGAAACTAATATTTAATGGGTGTTAATGTGGGGACTATTTTGATCGTTTTCAATAGTTGGGGGCCATTTTGACATAAAATTAGTTCGGGAGCCGAATTGGTAAGGTCCTAATAGTCATTCTCGTAGTTTATCCTTGAGAGATAAAATGAAAACCAAAACAATTAGAGCTGGTAATTCTAGAACAAAGACTAGAAGAGAGGTACATATTTGCATTTTAACAAACTTCTTTTGCTTTAATTGATCAACATCGGGATCATAATAAATCAACCAAAAAATGTAGTACCGATTTAGAAAATATCAAAACTGAAAACTAGTAATCTACTGGACTCCAAGTGCTAGCCTAGTAGTCCAAAATATTTCTATAGATGTATGTTTACTCGATGAACAATCAAGTGTCAAGTATAGCATAAACAGTGACAGCATTTTACCGTTCTCATGTACTGTAGTAGATGACTCCTTCAATGGAGATGCCTTCTCTGCACTGGCTCTTGTAGGCCATTGCTCGGTGGGACGAACGACAAGAGCTCTTGGATTCTCTCTGGGAATGAATAAAGCATCCGCCTTTGGTGTGCTTGGTCTTTCTTCATCATCACTAAAGAAAGGCACCTGTGTGCAACATCAAACGATGAAGCACACAATTTGTATTTATAATCCCATATAATAGTCAAAGTGATAAAAGATTTGATAAAACACCAAACATTAACATATGTTACCTTTAGATCATCATTCTTATAATCCCATATAATAGTCAAAGTGAAAAGATTTGATAAAACACCAAACGTTAACATATGTTACCTTTAGACCATCATTCTTAGGATGATATTTCCTTGCTGGAAATCTAAACCGCCTTTGAGACAAATGTCGAGAAGTCAACAAAGATGATATTCTAATGGGAGCAGGCTTGTCAACAACCTAATTTATGACAATATCAATACCACATCAACACAATAAATCTCATTGAACTAGAAAGCAATTAAAAACAACATGAATATGATTGCAGTAATTAAATTACAACAAAGTTCAGGACAATCATAATCACCGGCATGCTGGAGATTCCATACTGAACTGAAGGTGCAGTTCCAGCCCGTCCAATTGACATTTGAGGCATTGCAGGTAGTGTTCCAAATGGATTTGTAATAGGCACCGGTTGCAGAATTGCAGGGGTCTGAGTGGCAATCCTGTAAATAGAAGTGTGCATCAGTATAAATATTAGCTGAGCAACAAAGTAAGCAATGATATTTGACTTTTCTGTTCCATAAATCTTTACAAAAGTGATTGAATAAAACTACCAGAGATGAAAATCATTAAATGCTAATCAGAAGGTAGAAGAGAAGACTGGGAAACATAGAAAAAGCATGCTTGCAAGAATCAACTATACGCGGAAACATAAGCCATGTGGCTCAGGTACAGACACAAACTAATGATACCATATTTTGAAGACTGTCATGATTCTAATAGAATAGAAGAGGTGAGTGTTCTACATGTTTTATCAATAAAATAAGAAAAAAGAATCAATTGATTTAAGAAGACAATACATACGGTTGTCTAAAGTTATTCTGGCCAAAAATGCTTGATGTACCACCAATACCAAAACCACTTGAACTAGCTGCATTGGAATCCATGTGATCAGTAAATTTCAGAGCCAGTTAAATTCTAGTAAACAATAAACAGCCACAGTAACCTACCTGCTTGTGTCTGACCAAAGTTGTTAAACCCAAAAGAACCAGTTGTCTGTCCCGGCTGAGCTGACTGGAACGGTGTTGAGAGAGAAGGCTACAGATATATAAAGAATTAAAAGACAAATCACCTATACCATCAAAATAGGTTACTAAAAAATCAATAGCAGGAATTTAAGAAAAACAAAGTAATGCAAAAAAAATGGTAGAAGTTTCAAGGTTGCCTTACCATTTGACCAAAACCACTAGGGTTGCTTGAAATCATTGATGGAGTTGATGAAAACAGGCTCCCAAATCCAGTGGAAGGCGTGCTAAATATGCTTGATTGATTAAAGGAAGGGGCAGAATTTTGTCCAAAGGCTGAGGTGGTCTGCCCGAAAGCAGAACCTGCCTGTCCAAGAGAAGATCCAGACTGAAAAAGCCCAGTTGATTGAGTGTTACCAAACCCACCACTGAATGCTGAAGTTGTTACCTGGGCTGGACCAGAACCAAAAATAGATGGTGATGAGCCAAAAGGTGACGAGCTTGTTGTATTAAAAAGAGATGGAGTGGAATTGGATCCGAAAGGGTTAGCAGGAGTGGATGTTTGAAATAAGGAAGGTGTTGATGAAGCTGTTCCGAAAGGGTTGGATAATGCGGAACTTCCAAATGCAGGAGATGAGGTAGCAAAACCTGTTCCACTAAAATTTGAAGTCTTTGGAGCAAATGGGTTTGAAGATGTAGAGGTGGAGAATGGATTTGAGGATGTTTGAGCAAATGATGGCGTAGGATTGAAAGGGTTGGACTGCGGAGCAGAGGTGTTAAATCCAATCCCACCAGAAGACTGACCACCTGGACGAGGTCCGCCTAGAATGTGAAAAAAAATATATATATTTTAGTCAGTTCATAGCTTACAAAAGGCTTTATTTTCCAAATGCTAGTATGAACATTAATTTACAGATACCTTTATCTCCCAATTGATAATCCTCCCATCTCAGTTCTTCATGGCTTTTATCTTTGTATACAGGCATGGCTGATATTGACTCTAGCTTTCCAGCAGACTGTGCATTACCACCATCTGCCTCAGTAGTTGGCGTGTATGCTGCCACTCTGCTTCCCCCAGTTTGTCCCCCAAAAGCAGACTGCCCAAAGCCAGTGTTTCCAAATGATGGGGTTGTAGCCTGGGCTCCTGCATGATAGCTCATAAGAAGCTAAGTCAGAAAACAATATACCAAAATATACAGCATAAAGTATAAACCACCAACATGCTATTCCGCATATAACCAACAGTCAAATGGCGGCACTTACCAAATGGGGAACTCTGAGCTCCAAAAGGAGTTGTACTACTTCCAAATGGGCTGCTACCAAAAGCCGAAGTCGATTGGCCAAAAGCTGGAGTGGAAAATAAAGCAGGAGTACTTGAAGCCCCGAAAGCTGGAGTACTTGAAGCCCCGAAAGCTGGAGTGCTAGAAGCACCAAATGCAGGAGTGCTCGAAGCACCAAATGCAGGAGTGCTTGATGCACCAAATGTAGGAGTGCTTGAAGCACCAAATGCTCCTCCAGATCCAAAAACTGAGGTGTTTGAAGCACCAAATGCAGACCCTTGGCTACCAAATGCTGGACTTGCTGTTGAACCAAAGGCCGGGGAGCTTGTTGCACCAAAGGCGGGGGTGCTCGAAGCACCAAAAGCAGGTTGACTTGATGCACCAAAAGGTGTTGAGGAGCCAAACATACTGCTTCCAAATGCCGGCTGTGATTGCTGAAATGAGTTTCCAAAGGGGCTTGGTTGAGTGGGAGTGGACCCAAAGCTTCCAAATGCAGGTTTCTGACCAAACATTGATGATCCTATGAAATAAACGTGGCAATCCTATAAAATCAACACATATTGGAAAAATAACATATTACCTAATAAGACAAGACATTTATATGCTATCATAGATTACAAAATACAGTTCCTTTAAAAATTAAAGACAACTATGATTGAATCTGTGCTAAAATCAAGTATCATCCCAGAAAATACACAACTAACACAGTGCACAACAACTGGAATAATCAATCAACCATCAAACTTCAAAACTATAAGTTTGGAAAAAAATTATATGGCTCGGCAATTAAGCCTGACTATTTTTCATGTAATAGTTGAAACAAGACAGACATTAAATGTTGAAATTTGGATGTAATAGCAGATACTTTGCTCAAAATTTCAGCCTCAAGGTTTGATGATACAATCGATCATTTGCAGACTTGTTAAGGGGAGAATTTTACAGGATCACCATAACTTTGAATCTCCTTTCCCCTCCCATAAAATGACATCGACACAACCATAATTCCAATATACATGTGTAATAATATGCAAAGATACCACAAAATGATGACGATAAACTACCAAATGAAGGAGTAGAAGATGCTCCAAAAGCAGGTGTGGAACTTCCAAATGCCGGAGATGATGAAGCACCAAAGGTGGTAGTGGAGTTCATGGGTGTAGATGGTTGACCAAACACACCAGTCGAAGTGCCCCCAAATAAGGAAGTCCCTGGTTGCGAACCAAATGGCGTTGTACTGCCAAAGGGTTTGGGAGCAAAAGGATTATTGCTCGCATTGTTTGTCTGTCCAAAAATTGATGGTGAACCAAATGGGCTACTTGCATTGTTTGTCTGCCCAAAAGCTGTTAAGGAAAGGATTTTAATTAGCATTTTCTGTTCTGTTCCCAAAGGAGCAACATTAACTATCATTATTATAAGCCGAACTTCAGGGAATACATAAACGAAAAGAACACAAAAATAGAACCACAAACATCTAGGACAAACACATGCAAGATACAAAATATAAGCAAGACTTTGTACTCGTGCCCACAATGAAAAAAAAAAACACATACTGAGTAAACTGATAAATCAATGAGATTATAATTATCCGAAGCTCTTGTAAAAGGAAAATTGTAGTCACTCCACTGGAGCCTGGAAGACCAATATTGCCAAGCATATTGTGACCATATAGGCTATAGCAAAAACAGAAGTAATCTAACCAGCTTTGAACTTAGTAACAGATACAAAATAGAAGTTTCACCAAATAGAATGAAGAAAATTATCCTCCACATATAAGAACAAGCATAAGCACTTACGGTTAGTTTGACCGAACATCTTCGCTTCCGATTCTATAATCCAATAGCAGCAACAGATACCTAACTGATCCTTATCTGAAACAAAGCAGAATACAAATCAAACAATAAAATTTCAAGCAAAACAAACCAAACAGCCAAAAAAAACACCAGTTCGGTAGAATCGAGCACCAAATTTTGAATTCAACAACCAACAAATTCCATGAGAAGTCAACAACACAAACTCATATACATACGATTTCGGAGAACTAAACCTATATAATCGAAGCAGAGAATATAACACAATGCTAAGGAATTTACCAAAACTCGCATGAGATTGCACGAATTAGAGTTTCGAATCGATCTGCTTCGCAGAGAGCGTGGCTTGGCAGCAGCGACGACGATGATATAATGAGCGAGACGATAGATTGTTAGAGCGAATCTGGATTTCGCAGACTGGCGATGAGTCGCGACGACCTCGACGCCAGAACCGGAGCGATGGAGAAGATGCGAGAAAGGTCCGCGAAAATGGAAGGAGCCGTAGCTGTGTGCGTAGCGTCTCTCTGTAAGAAGAAACTGATGGAGCTTTTGATAATAAAACGGAGTAACGTTCTGAGCCGATTCGCGTCAAGTGAAAGCTAAGGGTGCGTTTGGTTTAAGCAGAAGATGGCTTTCAACGCTAATTTTCAGGCGTGTAAATGTGTGACACTTAATTGTATGTAACATTATTTTCCACAAATCAAAGTCTTAATCTTTTCTTCTTCTTTTTCTATACCACGAGGTTTCTGAGGGGCCCGTAATTTGTGGTTGACACCATTAAGCCGTTTTATCACACCCGAACTAATCGTCATTCGAGTCGGGTAGGACCACAAGAGCAACAAAACTCTCCCTACTAAGTTTTAATGCAATTGCATTTCATATGACTCGAACTCGAGAGCTTAAGTTAAGCTGGAACAACCATTTACCAGTTGATCCACGCGCTTGGTGGGGGTCTTAATTTTTGTATGCTTGATGCTAGAGAAGTTTCCATAAATAAAGTCGGTCTGTGGTAAGTGGAAGCGTAAATGGAAAAGTCATATGATCGATAGAGAGAGACGCAAATGAGTAACCAATCATATTGATTTATGTGGAATGTGTCGATTACATAGAGATGGGAGAGGTCTCTTGTCGGATTTGTGAAATAAATGTTGATGGCATTGTGTTTAATGCTCTGAGCAAGGAAGGATGGCAAGGAGAGAGGAACGGGAGCTGTCAGGTAAATGTTTTTCTTTATATGCCTTTGTGGTGGTGTTAGTCATGTTCGTCAATGAGGTTTTGGAATAGGCGGGGCAAACAGGCTGAGAGTTTATTGTGATGAAATTTAGGCCTTGGTTGATAAGTCTACTTAAACGTTTATAAATGTCAAATGTCTATAGAGGTAGCTGAAAGTTGTTTTAATGTTTATAGAG
>JAYMTE010001028.1:0-14681 GCA_036897545.1 Pelargonium fulgidum
TATGTAATCGATAGTTCTCATAAAAAATAAATTTTACATTCATGGGATCCAAATTGATTCCCTAATTATTATATATCAATTATTATTTTTATTAATGAACACTTGTTTTTCTTTCTTATTGGACACATGGCTATAGTTTGTTGGCTTTTAATTAAAAATATATAATATAAAAATTAGAGGTCCAAGACCTTTGTATAGAGCCTAACCCTTTACTAAATTTTCCACGCAAAGGTCTTCTATAAAAATTGGAGGTCCAGGACCTCTATATAGGGCCTAACCCTTTACCTTTTAATAAATTTGTCCACAACAAAAGCTTTTGTGATCCCAGGGCAATTGAGATCTTTAATGCAGATGTTATTATGTGCATGATCTATATTATGTGCACAATACTCATTATACTCTATAAATGATAATATGAGTGTAATACACTACATTTGATGTTATTACACTCTCACTACACATCATCGTAGATGCCATAAGGTTCTGGATCTTAGTATGGATCCTAAACCAATTAATAATTTTTCACATGAAAGTCTCTTGAAAAAGCAAGAACCCTTGTACAAGCCTCAAGAAATTGGGGACCTTTGATGCAAATGCTCTAAATGCCTTTGTTAAATTATTTTTTTAAAAAAAGGTGATAAATGGAATGCTCTTAGAGAGCAAACATATTCATGTAGTTGGACGTGAAATCTTCCATGGTATATACCATATACACCTGCTTATAGTCCTCATTCTAAAATCAACTAAAGATCAACAAAAACCTCATCCTAAGACGAATTGTCAATGTATGTGTTTCCTATAAATAAATAAATAAATAAAAACTCAATAATGTATTAATATATGGTTGCAAAAAGGCAAGGAAAAGAAATGCTTATAAAACTAAACATCTTATTTCTTTCTTTGTTTCAGTTTTCCTCGGTAACCAACAAGGACATTGTGCACAATCCCAATCCCAGGAAACAAACCCTAAGACAAAAGGAGGGCAACAATTTTGCCAATGCCAGATACTTACTAGCCATTTCTAATCAATTCCTATTGTGATTATAAAAAAGAAGGCAATTGAATGACATAAAATCATCATTTTCCTATGAGACAAAGGTGGCATAATACAAAGACGACCATAGCACTGACCCCGGAAAGAACACTGCAAGCATCATCTACCATTCTTAGACGAACCTTCACTCTATCCATTGGATTCTTGCAGCCTTTATCAACTTTCTCCAGACCTTACCTTCAAGCACCATGTATGGCATTAAGAAAACCACTCGTAAAACAAAAATAAGACAATTTTGTCAGTAAAACTAGCAGCTGGGCCCTGATACAAGTTTCAGTAATGGCCGACTGAAAAATCTAGAGACATCTTATAGAAGAACATGAAAACATATACATGGAAAGCTTTTGCATGATAGCATCAATCTCTAATACTAAAACGTGATTATAAAATATTAACCAACACTATGTGGTATGATGAGTGTTACCGGGCACAAGGCTAGACGACATAAACCAGACAGGTTTGAATTAAAAAGGAAAGCAACAAAATATAGGAAAGAGAAAAACTCACCTACTCTGAAGAGAGAGTCAGCGTCTAGGTCTAGGCTTGCAGCGGAATTCAGCTAAAAGTGCTGTATGATCAGAGGACCACTCTGGGGAAGGAAGTGCTGTGTCTTTCCTCAAGCTATCTTCATCCAAGAGTTCCAGTAAGGACTCTACGGTTAACGAGTCCGCTGCAATCACATAATGAGTAACAACATGAGTCACGTATAACTAATGAAATATGAATAAACTAAAATTCTGTATCGACTTGTGGAAAAAAGAGAATAAACAACAGGAAAAAGACATAACATGTAGTTAAAAGAAACTCACCGGTGTAAAATATGTAATCTAAGGTGCCAATAGATTCTCTAGTGAAGCTTGTAAATAAGGGTTCATTAGTTGTGGGATCCATTCTATGCCGATGCTGCTCTAAACCAAGACCAATCCCGATTCTGGCAAAGGAGGAGTACGCGCTGACCTATAATGCAAACACTAGAAACCATAAATATTACGCAAATCATACCAAACTCCTCCACTGTCATTCTCTCTCATTATCCATTCTCCCTTCAAGTCAACCCCCCTCCCCACCATAAGAAATCAAAATTCTGAAATAAAAAATGTTACCAGAGGCAATTGGTGAGAGAGCTTGTTAACAGGACGCAAAATTCCAAGAGGATCAACATTTAAATCTGGGTGCATTGGATCAACTTTCCCCATTGCAAGAAGTGCATGAGGAGCACTGCAATAAAAATAAAAAAAAATTAAATAAGGCTTCTATGATAACAGATATTGCAATAACTTGTAAGGAATAACCATATAGTATAGTAACACTAGCAGACCTTCCAGGAACAGCATTAAAATCACCACAAACCAGCATAGGAATGTCTGCACTGGCAGCTATTTTCTCTAGCCCTTTTAAAAGAGTGTGAACCTGATTTACAAACAGGAAATTGAGGAATGAGATACCAATCGGAATAGCAGAACATTCATGGGACAATAACAATAAGATGATGTCAGCCCCTGCCATAGCTTGACATCCTTCAGATCATGGTGAACGTTAACATGTGTATTTGCCTGTGTTCCAAAATCATTAGGATAAACAACAGATTATACGACATCAATAAAACAAATCGTAGTGATAGCAATGATATACATGATAAAAAAAATAAATATACAACGCGGCTTAAAATCTTGTCAGAGTGTATGTCATAGTTATTCACAGTTATTGGTCAATAATACACATTTTGTGGGCCTGACTAACTCGCAGGTCTAATATTGTCTCTGGCTAAACTGAGACAACTAGTAAAATATCATAAGATTGCTTTTAAAAAAACTCAGAAAAGGGGGGAATTTTAGATTAAAAAAATGTCCCATAAGCTACTCAATTTTAAGAAACTAGTAGTGTCTTCTGCAGAGAAGCAATAGAAGTAAAGTTCCTCACAGAAGCCGAAAGAAAAAGTTTGTTTACCCAGGAGGACATCATATCTTGAGAGGGTCAAGCACAATAAGAACGGTGCAAACAACCGTGAATTACAAATAAACATGCTGTACAAGTTGCATTTCAAGTACTAATCATTAGTGAATATGATGTTTACATACATCACTCCACCTATTGTGACCCTAAATTCAACATGTTTAATCTAGAGCCAGGCCAAGGTAAACATGGCCCTAACATTCTCTTATGGTCCTGGCCTTAATTTTTTTCACAGTTACTCTTATACAGTAGTAAAACCTACCTGTTCACACAACAGCTCAGCATACGCTGCACCTCAGACAAAATCAGACAGTATAAAAAGCTAATACAATAAGTAACCAAAAAAAAAAAACTTAAACAAAACTGTAGCGCATGATCTAGATTTTTCCAAAGCAGAGCAAACAAAAGAAAATATTAGAAACTTACCACACAAAGAAGCTGGCGTTTCCCAGGAGTATCAGCTCCCTGGTTGCTAAATTTTGCTTCCAAAACCGCTATTAGAGCAACATTATCCTACATACACAAGCTATTTACATTAGTGCGACTTGATCGAAACAAATTATGGATTATATAGGATATATTCATGCAGATAAGTTAAATTCCTTAAAGTGCAACAAACCCACCTTAACCAATCTATTCAAAGCAGTTTTCTTCTGGGCACTTGGAACTAGAGCATCAGTCAAAGACTGCGCAGCCTTGTTGAATTCAACCTGCATACACCAGAAATCCAGTTAAATATGCATTGAGGGAGAGAGCTATACTCTACATGCAAAACATTTGCCTACCTCATATTTTTTTACATGTGAGAACCTATCTCTCCGGAAAAAGGTTGCACAACCATCAATTGTATGAGAATTTCCAGTATAAACCTGCCACAAAACAATATTGTTATAATAGCAAACTGAGTTTTAGACACAACTAGAACGAGGAACAAAAAGTTCTTAAAAACCTCATTAGTTTTTCTCTTGTACAGAGCTTGGTACCCATGTTTGTCCAGCTCAGGAGCAAAAAATTCCTCAAAGTGATCATTTTGAACCTGAAATGAAGCTATAACCGTAATTAGTGATCTTGAAGGCACTAAAAACTCATAGCCACTTCACTTATACCTTATAAAGATGATGAATTCTCAACTATAGATGAGGTGCAACGGTTGAGAAAGACGAAAAAACTGTATTTAAATGAGGAATCTTATATCTACAACAAGCTTCAGTGGCCTTTCACCACAGTAATTAGAAACAACTTCAAAATAACCAAGATAGTTACAACACAGAATGATTTTAAATTCCGGAATAAAGATATGATACGTGTCAGAACAACAAATAACATCTAGAGAAGATTGTTTTAAGCATGCATTCACAAATCTTGAAGTAAAAAATAACTCTACCTAACCTAAAGAAGAATGGATTTACAAAGTCAAGGCAGGAAAAGTCTGCCTACAACAGTGATTGAAGTTTCCTATTTAATGTCCAGGATTTGCATAAATTCAAGTGAATTATAATAATAAAAAATAATAGTAAAAATAAAAAACTATAGGATTTAAAATGTTTAAATTTCTTCTCAATATCCACGAGTTAAACCAGAAAAATCTACTTGCATATGCTTATATTTCCATTAACTTAACTACTACACATGGTATAGCTAAACCTGAATGTGAAACCTTCAACCACATCTTCACATATATCTGTTTCAATTTATGATTCTCTATCTCTACAGCTAACAACACTAACCTAAAACTTTAGGGTTTAAAATGTTTAACAGGTAAGGTCCCTCACTTGCTTATGATACTCAAAAAGAACAAGATTCATTCAAAAAGTCAGCAAATCATAAAAGAACATGTTCTTAGTATACCTCTTGAAGACAAACAATGTCTGCATGATAACCAACGATTTCCCGTAGCAAATTCTGTCTTCGATATGGCCAAGAAAGTGCCCAAGATGGGCAATAACTGAATGCATCACTTGTGGCACATCCATCAGATAAAATGTTGTACGAAAGCACGGTAAAGGTTCCGGTAGATGAAATACGGCCTTCTAAATCCAAATTTCCCAAAGCATCGACTCCATTTACTGGGATTAAGCGACGTGGACTGGGGGAAGGAGCAGGAATGACTCGAGAAGTCAATATGGTACTTGCATGTCCTACAGGCAGTTTGGTCTCCACATCAACTACAACGCACTCAAACTTAAGAACATGGCCAATATCATCAGCTGTTGGTGTATATGTTTTAAGACGCCCAACTTCAAACCATGTCTCGCCACCACTTCTTTGTGTGACTGCTGCAGGATATAAAGGTGTTGAACCATTTGTCAAACTTGGGCTTGACGCTGAACTGGATAAGCTTGTATTGGACCCTGAGCTATTAAAGCGGCCAAATAACTCTTCATCCTCATTCCCATTTTCATTTACGGCGCTTGCAGCACGGTCATGTAGAAGGCGATGATGCTGCCACGCATCAGAGAAGCACTTAGGTGAGCAATGGTAACTCTTGGACACGGGTATTTTAGCCTTCACACAACCTAGGCATTGCAATGTTGCTTGTTCAGATGGATGTATACTGCACACAGCGACCTTCTTATCACTTTGTATGCGATACCTACAAAATAATTCATATGTTCAGGAATCATGATCCTCGCATGACAAAAGTTTCGACAAATAACACCACTAAAAATCCAGGATATAAATACCACATGTTCAAGAATGTAGTAAACATCACAAAACTAATTTTCATCCCATTGGAACAAGAGACACAATATCTTGTGACAGCTATGGTTGAACAGCACAGCTATTTCAGAAACAAATTCATGCAAATTCAGTCAAAAGTGATCAGTATTTGTGATAATATAAAGCACAAAATCTTGTAATCTGTTAGAACTTGACACTACCATTACCATTACTACAAAATGCTATATTTTAAATCATCATTCTTAAAGGGCTGCATACAACTCTAGCCTACAAAACAATCCTGGTTGCAAACTTGGACAGATCCAGAGCATTTACTTAGTTGGGGCAAACTTTTTAAAATTAAAATATACATATGACACACATAAACTATAATTTCTTTTACATTTAAAAAAAAAAAGATATATTAAATGATAGGAAATAAGATTTAAAGTATTCACTACTCAACCTCTAAAAAAACTAGGTCTCACTAGGAACCTAATATAAATCCAATTATTAATTAAATTTAAGCCTGATATTTGTAGGAGTTTATGGGGCATTGATGAAAATTCACCAAATGTAGCATACTGAATTTTTTTTATCATTTTAGTGGGGGTAAATTTTAATAAATCTCAGGGATAAATATGAGAAACAAAACAATTGAGTAAAATTTTAAACAAAAATAATTAGTGGGGGCAACTGTCCCCACCATCCTCTTCATGTATCAGTCCATGGTTGCAAAACAATGCAAATTCATACCAAGAATGCCAAATCATGACAATTTTTGAAATATATTTAACAAGCTACGTTAAAAATATATGTGCCGGAGGACGTATCATGTCGAGATTTAAAAAAAAAATAGTGAATCGTGTCGTGTGTCGGTTTCATTGCAACATAGCCAATAAGTTTTAAACCACATTAAACTTAATTTTGCCAGTCAAAACGACAAATGAAACAATCATTTGCAATTACTTTCCTACCATATAGAATTAAGGGATTAGAACATAACATTACCATTCTATAAGATACAATTAAGATCTCATTTCTCGTGGGTCGTAGTACAACTAACAGATGCCTAATTTCCACAAGCAACATGTGCAAACAGGTAATAACAATAAAACTTCTATGTATGCACGATCTTTTTTCATAAGTGTGCATTATGTAGCTATGTAGATCACAAATGCCAATCAAACAAGAACGAATCTAACAAATATAGACCTCCTTAATTGCAAAATCCAAAAAGTTACAGAATTAAAGTTTCAGATATTAATCAATGAAATAAATTGGGGCCAACCATTGGCAACCCACATATCAAAATATTCACATAGGTGTCCACAAGCTTATTAAATTGAATAAGGTCAAATTCATTTCAATGCATTCTGAAAGCCAACTAAAACGAATCATAAACACACCTCTCAAATTGAGAAACCATTTGAGCACATCATTTGTCCTACTAGTGACACTACAAATGCTAGTGCCTCAAAGGGACAATCTATTTCTTTAACAGAAAAGGGACAGTTAGTCAAAGGACAATAGGCATGATATTGACAGTGAATTTCACCATTCGGTATATACTTGTCTAATGTTGCATTATTTAAATAACGATAAAATAGGAGATGACACTTTCCTAAAAGGAAAATTAAATAATAAGAATTCGTTTATATGTCAACCGAGTTTAAATAAATCTACAAGGACAAGTTATTGCACAAATGACAATAATAAAAGATATTGAGGTTATTTCCAAATATAGGTCCTCACAATACAAAACCCAACTTGGATAAACCGAGCAGAACTGCCAAAATATTCTCCCAGCATGTTGACGAGATAACCCAACTTTGTACAAGTGCAGATGTACGGGATAAATTTTCCATAAAATGAGTGGTGCATTTGTGACTATTATAGTTTCTTAAACAAACTGATTCAGGTAATAATGTGATGGCATATACGGACAAAAAGTAAGCAGCACATTAGATAACTGTATGCAGATTTTCATATCAACAAAGGTAAGTAATATGAACCATTAAGGTAAAAAAACAAGGCAAATTGATGACTACAAGTTGATCATCAGCTTAGGGCGAAAGATATATTAGTAACGGAAAGATAATCTCCACTAAGCTTAAGAACACGACAAATAATGTTTGACCAGATACTTCAATTTGTTCCACTATACATAATGTTATCTGAATATTAAAAAATTAAGTGCATTCCAAAACGAAAATACACAACAATGAGCATATATGACATCCTCCATTGTGAGAATAAAGTCAATACTTTTAATGAAATCTCCTTAGGCAAAATAACATAAGGCAGCAAGAACACACACTCAAAGTGAAATAAAATTAATGTGGAAACAAAACCAAAATGTAATGAAAAATCAAAATGAGAAGAGCACTCACCATTTGTACCCCAGGAAGTGGCCTTCCAGAGGTGCCGTCTCGGGCACATCATCAGTGGTGGCAGTCTTGTCAGGTCGCCGGAGGAGCACGTAGGGCGTGAGCTCACAGCCAACAATGGGGATATCAGAGGGCAAATGGACACGCAGCACACTCAGCATGCTTCACTGATCGCAATCGTCACGGCACAGCAGCTCTATAAGCGTCAATCGAGCACGTACATCAAAAGCGCCACCACCCGCGAAATCAACAGCTATAGCTTCTCGGCGGATACCTGGCGGATCCGCCATTTACTTCACCCGAACACCCGCCAGCCTTGAAGGAGCAGAGAAACCCTAGAAAATACCAAAAATCCTCCAATCACAGATCTCACGAGAAACAGAGAATCGAAATTGTGCAGAAGCGGAGTGAGATAGTGAATGAAATGGATCGGTAGGCGAGAAGAGGATCGAGGATCGAGAATCGTACAGAGAGAAAGTAGAGTGATTGTAGAGAGAGAAAGAGAGGGAGGGAAGGATCGATTGTTAGGGTTTTACAGAGGAGGTGGAGGAGAAGGAGGAAATGAAAAATAGAGAAGATATATAAATAAATAAAAATAGGGGTCGAGTTGGGGTCGGGGTCGAGTCAGTGTGTTGTGCATCTATCCAACGATGGGGTGGTGCTGCTGTGCTGGTCTCTCGGCTCTGCCTCTTTTTATTTTTTTTATTTTCTACAAAATTTAGGTTAATTTTTTTTTTTGGTTTATTGTGAAATTATATATATATATATATAATATAGCTTTATTTAAATTATTTTGGGTTAAAAGTGTTTTTTAAAATAAAAAATAAAAACTCTTGCGAACGTTTATATTTTGTGAAAAATCTCATACGAGAATGAATAGTGTGATGGCTGACACGGTGGATGATAGTTTGTCCATCTCAATCATCACTCGAAGTCTTAATCTGGAGGCTTAAACTATATTGTTGTTGGTAAAAATGTCATGCAGTTGAGTTGTTTCAAATAGTGTGGTTCCGCGGTAGGGTGTCATTAATATATTGGAAAGAAAGTAGATGGTGAAGAAATATAATTGAATTATTATGTTATTGTTTTATGTTTAAAAGAAGCATGAAATGAATTCGATAATAGCATAAATGGATTATAAATATAGAAAAACACTTCAAATAAGATAACATTAAATAAAATGAATAGTTGTCAGGTACAAATTAAATTTGGACAACGATAAGCTAATCTTGTAGAGCATGCAACAATTAAAGATGCAACACAGTAGCAAAAAACTCTGGCACCCTAATGAAAACCTCAAGGCTATTCGAAATACGAAGTATTTCATTAGCTAAGATGTCAGTCAGACAATCACCTTACTTTCTTGTTGAAAGCTAATACTAATTACGACCTCTTAGTCTCTAGCCACTGGATCACCAATCTCGTCGTTAATTTACCCACACAATCAAGCAAAATTTGGTGAAAATTCTATGCCAATACTCTCTTTTTTCATACACAGTAGACTTCCAAACAATTTAATAAATTATTTTGAAACTTTGACAAATAAGAATGTTAAACAATTGTGTGTGTATATATAGCTCGATTCGACTTTTTGAATTTTGTAAGTTGGAGTATCGACCTAATGTTTAAAAATATTAGGTCGATCATCTATTATTATGGCATGACATGACATTATTGATCTACATTGTTTGGATCATCAATGTCAGCTCCATTGCTCAAAATATATTAGTTGTCATCTATTGGTCAATGTGAGTGAGATAATTTTATTTTCCGCCACAATGTTTTTCAACCTCATGCTTAACCTTAATTTCTTTCAAGTGCCGCAAATCCTATCTCGACTAACATCAACGGAAGTTGACAACAACAACATTGTTACGACTTTTTTTTTTTTTTTTTTTTTTTTGGCAGTGTGAACTTATTTTGTGAATACAATAATATTTGTGCGCCTGTTATACTCGTGCTTGACTGCTTGTTACTGAATAGTGAGTTGTAGAAGAAGATATGTATGTGTTAATTAATCTAATGGTTTTGATTGAATTAATCTAATGGTTTTGATTGAGTGTGGCGCGTATACTTGTTTCCACTAAAGGGTCTAATTATTAAATATCAACCGATAAATATTATATTTATCACGTTATACGGATCATAACATAAAGATAACCACTAAATACAATTAACACGCCTCATATGGGGCAGCACAATGGTCAAGACACACAGAGGTCGTGGGTTCAAATTTCATTGCGTCGGATTCAGGTGGGATGAGATTTGAATTAAAAGGAGAGAGCTATTCTTGTTTAAAAAAAATACTATTAACAACAATCAACAATTTTCACGTTATCAAATTAACAAATAAACAATAAATATAACAACAATCACTTGATAATATATATCTCATCTTCTTCCTTGCACACAAATGTCCCTTTCGACTAAATTTTAAGTATTTAAATAACATAACTGAACCATTTTGAAAAATACAAATCATTTTGATTCACCCCTCGCGACTTGAAAAGTGAAAACGATCATCTTTATGCTTTATCCAAATAAAGAAGAACATTTATGTCATTTTTCTCTGCATCTCAAGAAACGTAACATTTTCATCATAATAAAATAAGAATTCAAAGTATGTGAACAAAGGATGAGGCCAAACATTGTCAACACTTAAATTTGTTTTGTACATGGCTTCATAGCTACAATATTTAGAGGCAAGTTGAGACTTGCAAGCCACATATCCAGAAGACAAGAGCAAGATGATGCAACAAATATATGGATGGATCAATCTCACACAAGAGGAGGTTGCTTACAAAAATAAGTACAAGTGCAAATGGCATCTCTACACTCCCCCACGCCGTAGGATGATTCCTTCGAACAATACAGCATGCATCGCTGCAACTCACAGGATTTGCTCGAATCCAGTAGCTGTTTGTGACAAGTATGCTCCGGTATCCTCACTGCATGTTGCGCACCTCGTATAGCCATTGCTGGCATAAATCTATCTGTCCCTAATCAAAACACCAGCAAAAATGTTACTTCAGCCAAGAACATAGCAACAAAAGCTTACACACAGCCTTTATTTTAAGCATCTCAAGTTTCGGAGAACAAACATGAAAAATACAGAATTGCAACCTGTTTTCTTCAATTCAGAACAAACAAACGATGAACCAGAAACGGGAAAAGGAAGAGACGTACCTGTGAAAAGAAACAAAAGCAAGAGAACAAAGAGAGAGTTCAATATCTTCATCTCCGAAACCTTGAACTTCGTGATCCCAAGTTCCAACTTCAAAGCATACTCTTCCTTGGAGACTTGCACACTTTTAAAAGCTAATTCCTTCACAACCAAGACTCTTAAATGAAAGTTTCAAGTACAATATTCTTCAGGAGAGAAAAGGAAATGAAAATTCTAACAAATAACTTCAAATTTGTAACTGTGAAAGAGAAGAAGCTTGACTGTAGCATATAGATTTACTAAATATTATCTAAAAGATTGTATCTTACAGTTTCAGTAACTGAGATGTGATATCAAATCAAAGAATCTTAGAACACCAAGCTAGTAGATCAGGTGGCAAGCTTCTCTTCATAAGAATATATTCTTTTCTTTATAACCTGCTATCAGATGTAATACCAATCTTACACTTAACAAGCAAAAATATAATGGAAAATTAGATCAACTACATATAATATTATTCAATATCTTCAAAAAAGTTTGAGGCTAAGAGCACATGAAAAACATCATAACCAAGACATTAAAGTAATTTAAGTACCATCACAATTTAAAAAAATGGAAATCAATTATTGGACCTAATATAACATTCTAAGCATATATTACAGAACATTTCTTTCCAGAGATAAATGCAGATACCAACATATTTTTCATGTTTTGGACACAACTACAAAAATAAAAATGCATTTTAACTAATTACAAACTTTTTCAACAACGTTTATAGATATGTACAAAACATGAAAAGTATTATGTACTTATCTACATTTGTCCCTTCTTCCATTCTTTGAATCCAAATTAACATACAAATGTACTCAACTGAAGACATGCACAAAAAACAGAGAAAAACTGCAAACACAAGCCTTAAAAAGTTGAGCCTTGTCCCAAGCAGCATCTACAACAAAAGCATAAAGAAACATGAAAGCAAAGAAAATCCACTAACCCCTCAAAATGATAGTAGGGCAATGAAAACTAGTTATTTGAGTTCTGCTACAAAAAATAAATTATAATTCAACATTCCATATGTATAAAGAATAAACAAATATGCATGAATTTTTTTTGTTCAGGAATCCAAAGCAAGATGCATGACAATATAAATGCAATAAGAATACAAGCAAACCAAATTATGTAACATAAAACATAATTACTTAAGATGATTCTGCTTATGGTGAAAATCAAAATGTTTCCTTGACAAAACTAATCGACACATGTCTGAATATGCTAACAAACTGCATTGATGTTTGAAGAACAAAAACAAAACAAGAGCAAAACAAAAGGCAGATCTAGTATCCTCCTTTAAGATCGTTAACAACATCGTACGGGATGGGAGTAACTGTTTCCAATGTAGCACCTTCCACCATGAAACCAGGTTTAGGTCCTTCTGGGATCCTCTTTGTGCTGATGACCTGACCATTCTTCTTGGCCTCAGCCTTCAACTGATCATTCTTAATCTTCCTCTGCTTGAATTCTTCAGTACACCTGGATGGCAGAACATGCTCCACGCGGACATGAATTCTCTTCTTGATGATCCTGTTTCCAACCTGGATTTACATACATAAACTGAAATTCAGCTTGTAATTTATTAACCAATAAACTATAGGAGCTTTCACCTAGGGATAGAATGATGGATGATGACACAGCATATCAAACAAGAAATTTTTACAGAACCATAACTGTACTTTAATAAATAAATAAAACTATCAAGTAGCTAGTGTCAACTAACTATACTGTAACTAAAGTAGCTTATATAGCTATTGAAATACACAATCATGTATCATATACTTAAGATACTAAACTGTCTAGCAACTAGAGATCACCTAACAGTGTAGTAGACTAACAAATGTAAACTAATAAAATCAACAAAACATCAACTAGACAATAATAGGGACACTATTTTCTAAAATTACATAATCACAATTATATAAACTAGATCACTAAAACAGATCAAACCACAACAAGCAAAAATGCAGTCATTGCTACTGAAACTGATGAACAGTAACAAACTTTATGGTCAGTATCTTAAATTCAGAGACATTACAGCTATACACATTCATCCAGAATCAAAACAACAAAGCAAATCAACATTATGAAGTGTAATATATCTCTCATTAAAACAAAAGCCTCAGCTAAAATATTCACATAGATGTATCAAACAGCCATATATATTTTCATCAGAAAGCAGATACTTGGAAAACAGCAATCATTCACAGATAATTGAATTAATCTCATACATATGTTAAAACCTCCATTTCTATAGAGATCGCACTTGAAACAGTTAGAATCAATCACAAATGTTCGAAGTAACAATAACAACATCATTAGACAAGAAAAATAAAAAGGAACCAGATCGGTACCTGCTTGTTCATCTCGACTCCGATGGCGCGCTTGGTAACGTTCCAGACCTGACCGGTGCGGCCATGGTAGAACTTGTGGGGCATACCTTTGTGAATGGCGCCATTGACCTTGACGTCGACGTAGTCGCCGACCTTGAAGGTCCGGAGGTAGGTGGTGAGAGGAATGTAACCCTTCTTCCTGAAGGGGCGAGAGAAGAGATCTCTGGTGCGAGCCCTCAAACCATGACCAGCCGGCATTTTTGCTCTCTCTCACTCTCTAGACTTTAAAGTTAAACTTTAAAATTAATCACATATTTAAGCTCAATATGACATAATGATTTAATCTATGGTTTCGAATCAATACAAAATATAAAGTGTTCAGATCATTGCTAATTATGCCCCGATTTCAATTCAATATTGATCTGTATCAATTTTTTAGTCCAGCCCAATGGGGGCCATGTGCAATTGCTCACTGCGTAACCCCTATAGTTGGCCATGATAATTCACGGGCTAAACGAATCACGAAAGTTCATACATAAAATTAGTACTTTTGCCTTATTGAAAAGTGCTATTTTCATAGCCACAATTGATATGTCAACCATAGTCATAATAATATCTATCAATTTGCCCTTATTCAAAAGGATAAATGTTCATTTTAGTTCCCCTACTATTCCAAACGTTTTAATTTAGTCCTCAAACTACAAAGTGATAAGTTGGAGTCCAAAATTCAGCCTACTGATTGGATGTAATCCAAAGTACTCCCAAAAGTGGTTGACGGAAGGACATTCCGTCAAATCGGCTAATGGTTTCCGTCAAGTGCGGTGACGTGGATTTTATTTTTATTTTTTATATATATTTTTCCTACGTGGCAATGACGTGTGAGCCTACGTGGCGATGATTGGATGCTATATTATTATTTTTTTTATATTTTTACCCTTAAACTTTTCAAATATTTCAGTTTAGCACTTAAACTTTTCAATTAATTCACTTTAGTCTTTACACTTTTACCCTTATACTATTGATTTCTTTCAATTTACCCCTCTTCTCAACACATCCCTTTCTCACCGGCGGCTTGA
>JAYMTE010001029.1:0-14680 GCA_036897545.1 Pelargonium fulgidum
ACAAAAACCTTTCTTAGGAGTCTTCTTTAGAAATATATCTTCCTTAGTTATCGTCTTACTCTTATAGTACATGAATACCATATACCACTAGTTACTCACTTCTGTACCTTGGTTCATACTCATACCTTTTCTTAGAGCTATAATATTCTTACTCAGTATCTTCTTAGCCTTCATCGTCTTAGAAAGGCTTTCTCTTGTAAAAAAACTAAACTCAGCTCTATTACTTAGTTGTGAAGTTGTGAAACCCCTTACTCGAATTCTTAGAGCCTATCTCAAGCAGGTATACTGTTACATTTTGTACATTCCCTTAATTACTAAATTCGATCGAGGTTAGAGAAACTGTTTAGACTGCACTTGTTCAGATTAGAAAGCAAGAAGAAAGCATTCACCCCTAGAATTCTTCTTATTATTCTGTTTTACTATTCTGTATCTTGTTAGCTATATCTCTATCTATACCTTGACCTTGTACTCGTACTCGACTTAAACAAAATTTTAAGAACTTACTTCTTTTAAATAATAGGACATAGCAGCCATAAAACAGTACAGATCACTATGGCAAGCTATCTAGGACTTTAAAACTGCAAAGGACTAATATATTAAAAAGGGAAACTTACAAGGAAATAATTTTTCTTAACTTCAGCTTTCTTTAATTATAAGGAAACTCTTACTTTAAATGTAGTTATAGGAAGTAAAACATGTTTAAAAAGTAAGTAAGCGAATATGCTATTTATTTTGTACTTCAGAAACGGTCAAGTCCCAGGAACTTTTAACTAAGCCCTAAATAAATCGAACTTTAAGTCCATGGGAGATTGCTCATTATATTTTCCCTACTAGCCTGTTTCTAAAAACCACTAACTACAGAATTCTGAGTACCTACAATGAATAGTAATTGTCAACCTTAAATATAAGGCTCACATAGGAGCTTTCTCACTTCTCAGAGCCCCTATGCCGGTATAAATCCCTGTTGAGGAAAGCCCTTTCAAATTCTAAATGAAAGGAGTCCTTAATTACTAGATTAGTCAAAATATAACTAAAGTGTTTGCTAAAGGTATCACATTACTTTCACTAACCAAGGTAGAAGGTAGAATGCGGGCTTAAGTAAACATATAAAGAAAGTGCCTTGTATAGTAAAAGAGAATACTTCTCTAATCTAAATGATGTATCAAGAGGATTTGTCAGTTCCCACAAGGCGTATTGGCCTAAAAATTCTATCTTGAACACGCGTAGATATACACTATTTACTTTTAGAAGCGACAGGGGCGTTGCTAATAAAAAGAAGTGTTCTTTTCCAATAGTACATTTAAAGAGTCAAATTGTTGTAACTTCTTTAAGGATCCAATCCAAAGCCTTGACTAGTATTTGTTTGATTGAAAATTAGACACATAGCTCCTCCTTATATAGGAACACTAGTATAGTACTACTGAGAGGACATATAGAACTAATAAGGGCTTCGTACTAATATAATTAAGGTAAGACGCCGAGCTTGAACTTAAAAGGGTATAAAGAGAAGTATGCCACAGGTCCGAGAGCTTACTTAAGGGTTGCTGCTTGCTCTTCTAATACCAATAATACTGAGCAGTAATAGGGGATAGAGCGTTGAAACTTCTC
This sequence comes from Pelargonium fulgidum, assembly GCA_036897545.1. Taxonomy (NCBI): domain Eukaryota; kingdom Viridiplantae; phylum Streptophyta; class Magnoliopsida; order Geraniales; family Geraniaceae; genus Pelargonium; species Pelargonium fulgidum. The sequence goes on from JAYMTE010001029.1 coordinate 1,609, forward strand.
GCTATTTTAAATCTAGCTTTTCTTGAGCCACTAAGAACTTGTATAACTATTCACCAATGCCTATAAAGTAGTAGAATTTCACCACGATTTGTGAGTTGCAGTAATCCCCAGCAGAGGGGTGATCCTAATAAAACGCAGACCTGCTTCCCGTGATGAGAGCACTATAACCACAGGATTTCTTATTTGAAAGCATTCCCTTACTACTAATTCTCAATTAAGGACTCCTTCTAGCATATACGCAGATAAAAGCAATTACAATACTGGCTATATATTAGGCCTTTTTTTAACAAAAGAACCTACATTTAAGTGATTTTGCTTCCTAAAAAACTACTCTCTGTACTGAAACTTCCTACTCATAAGAGTACAGGCTCCTAAAATAGAAATATACTGGAATTCCTACTCTAAAGAAACCTTAAACTTTAAAGTTCATTATATTTAAGTTCAGGGAGTCATATGGATGTCATTACCAATTTTACAACGTTTTGTTGATAAGAGAGTATCCTTTTGGGGGAGGGAAAAGGGCCTGGTAAGGTATCTAAAGAAGGGGCATCCTCTTTATTTAGATCCTAAATTATAGAAGTTAATAGTATATGAACGACATGGTCCGGCTTCTCCTAAAACAAATAAAACAAATAAATTCTTAATTTAAGAAGTTGTTAATAGTAGCTATTTGTATACCTTCTGGGATTTTGACAAGTTGTACGGAGACTTTCATAGTGTAAGTCTCTCTCTGCGGGCTATTAGAGTAGCCTCCGGTTAGCGAGAATCCAATTGAAACAGCACACACACAAAAGAAACACCTGGAAATAAAAAATTACATGTACACAGTACACCTCCAGTTCCAGATTTCCAGATAGTAGCTCCTGGTTTCAGAACTAAGTAACCAATCTAACAGGAGAAAAAAAATGAAAATTTCACATTTTCATTACTTGGGTTCAGCAAAAATTTACAATGCAAGTTAAGATAAGAACTAAACCCCAAATCCCAAGCAACATATCAGTCATCAAGTGAAGCACAATTCACTCAGTCATTTCGTCGAACACTTCACGTGCATTACAAAACAAGCGCACGAAAAGATAAAATTACCTGGAAATACTGCTATATAGTTAGTACTAGGTTGAGAAGCAAGAGCCGACGAAACTGAGCATCACAGCGGAAGAACGAGATGGAGCTGCGCTGTAAAGCTTTGAGCAGCCACGCTAGTACGTCATCAGCTATTGTGGCAAGCAACTGTGTTGTCTTGAAGAAGAAAGGTAGTATTTATATTAAAATTTGGGCTTTAAATGTGGGCTTTACTCTACCATTCATGTATCTTATTGGGCCTTTAGTAAATTTTCTCAATGAAGGTCCAATAGGCATATTAATTTTGGAAACCAGTCTAACCGGTGAACCGGGTAGTCAATTTTGGCCAGTTTTTACCGGGTTTGACCTATTTTGACCATAGTCCCGGGTGAGTACTGACTCGGACCGGTGAGCCTTCCGGATTCCGGTTCAACTGGACGGTATGAGTTAGTAACACTATACGAGGTACGACACAAAATTGACGTTTCAAGCTCAGATATTATGTTGTGTTTGTGATGGGCTTACAAAATAGGCATGTAACGGTTAGTTAGTCATGTAGTGACACATGCTTAAAGATATAATTGTAATTTTATTTTAAACCATATAACAGCTAAAAGAAGTCTAAGCAAAAGACAAAATTATAAACCTAAATTAAAAATAAATAAAAACGGCCAAGCCAGCAAATTTCGTCACCAAATTTCATTGTGGTGGTCGGCTTTAACCATACTTCTGGCCAACATAAAAAAACGACCAATTACAAATTTAGCCACCGAGTTCCACCGACTTTGACAGCCAACATATAATTAAATTGATCGGTGGGGGAGCGGGCTCTGGTTCAACCAATCAATCAGATCCATTTTCCAAAACATTGGATCCGTATATACAGGAAATAAAACTTGTCGATCAATGCACGATACGAGTCATGTTACCTTGCATGAATTTGACGAGTCATCGTTTACTAGAACAAAAAGTTAAATGAACTGTCACGTCATAACCACTAAACGAATTTAGCATCAGTAATAAACTTGACATATTTGTACAAAATTGAAAGCTTACTCTTTCTTCTTGATCACCCGTGTTCAAACAACCTTGCGGTTAACACTTGATTAATTATTTTATCTAATGCTCAAAACCGATATGGGGATGCACCTTAAAATCATCCAATATATAATGTAATAATCTCAAGGTACGTAGAAAGCTAAATATGAGACACTACACAAATAGGAGGTAGCTCTCCCATATTACCCATAACCCCACCCCATACCGTCGACAAAAAAGACTCGAACCTAAGATCTCAAAGAAAATCTGAAGCGTTTAACCGCTTGCCAACCTGCTTTGGTTATGGTCTATTTATTTATTTGCTTTAAAATTAAAAAAAAAGTGTTTGATATGACTTTTCATTAGCATATTACATGTATATAGTGGAGAGTGGAGACTATTGAATACATGATAAGATTCCATAACCTTACTCAGATGAACATGTTTTTAGGTTCAAACTACCTAAAACTCATAACCGATATGAAAACGCACTTTAAAATCACCCTATATATAAGGAAATAATCTCAAGTTATGCAAAAAAGCTCTAGTATGAGTTGCTTTTATGATTTATTTATTTATTTGCTTTTTTTAAAAAAAGTGTTTGTAATGATGTTTATTAGCATGTTATGTGTATAATAAGATCTCATAACCTCACTTAGATGAAACATATTTTTTGGGTCCAACCAAACTCACTAATTCCATAATGTGAGGCTCTATCTATAGGGATGGGTGGTTCATGCTAGAACAAGCAGCTAATCCTCCCACTTGGTTTTAATTATCAATTGAAAAAGCAAATGTTTTAGTTGATAAAATAATAGTAATAATTTGATTGATTTATTGTTAATTCCTATGATTCATATAAGTTGAACACAAGACTGACATTTCAAGTTATGATGTGCGACACGACACAAAATAAAGTGAGATTGAGTTTAACATAATTAATAAATTATGTGTCGAGTGTGAGAAGAAAAACTCAATCAATTTTGTTTAATAATCAAAACGGATTAAATTTGATAAAGGGCCCTCATGTGCATAATTGAGGGCCTTAGGAATTGATACTCATCTATGCAGAGATGGATGCAACATATATAGGCTGTTTGGGGGTAGTTGCCTCCAGTAAATTTTGTTATTTTTTAAAATATTGTACATTTGTCCGGTAAAACTCTTGAATTTATGTCAGTTATTTGATAAAAGTTATTTTTTGCCCCCACAAAATTTTAGAATTTTATCCAATCGTTTGAAAAAATTTCATTCATGTTATTTGCCCCCATAAAACAAAGACTCTGAATTCATCACTGCATCTATGCGTTGTGCATACATGTATATTTGTACGCGGGTCAGAGACCACATGGGGCAACATAAACATGTCACATTTGGGTCAATGTCTAGATCATAATCAGCTTTGACATCGATCATGGTAAATTCAAGAATGGACGGCATATAATTATACTAATGTTTGACTTATATAATTACATTTAACTCATTCACTTTATATGTTTAAAATGTAGAATTTTAATATACTTTGACACGTCTTGTTTGTATCAAACTCTGTATTTGTGTCATGTAACTTGTTCATTGACCCACACTATTAACATAAGAATAAGAATGTAAAACTTTAAACATATTGTGTAAAAGAAATATTCATATAAAGGAAACCAGTCAAATATATTAGGTTGTGTCGTATCATTATACAGTGAAGTTCGAATTGTCATCTTAATGCATGATCCAACCTGTCTGAAATCGAACTATCTATATAATGTGATTTAAACCCGCGAAATAGTAAAATTCCAAGTCCAAATTGTAAATTCCATTAACATTATGCAACTTGCCAATAAATGAGAAACTATTATGCTAAAACAATCTTCATAACAGACAAAAAAATGTGAGCAAAAAACAAAGTAAACTTGAGATTAATAATTACTAATTATTTCCAATTTGAATATTTTTATTTATTTGGACGGTGCCATCTATCATGCGTGCTCTAGACATTAAAAATAATTTTCAAGAAAAAACTATATTAAATAATTATAAGTTGGACAAAATAATTAATTATTATTAAAAAAAATGTAAATGATGTTTGTGAGTTGTGACACCATGATAAGCAACATTGCCACAATATTATAGCTTATATAAGCAGATTATTTGACTAAATATAGATTATTACACTAAATATAAGTTGACTTCTAATGATTTTTTAAGTAAGAAATTCAATATATGACATCATTTATTATTTGATGCATGCTCTTCAACGTCATCAATTTTGGTATTATTTGAAACCTAAAAGTTATAGCATATACTATGATTTGATACTTCGAATACTCCAAATCTATATGAAGCTGCTTTGAAATTGTGTGGTGAAAAATAACTGCGTTGAAAGTGCATATAGTTGACATATAAATCTTTTTATTTTCGATATTTTTTCTATACAAAATTAAATTTGTCATGATCGAAAGACTTTTCTGTTCACATGTCACTTGATCATAAGTTATGAGGCTATATGAGTTGAAAATGGAGTTTTGGACTTTAAAACTCGAAAAACACATAGTTAATGGTATCTGTATGTGTATCAAATAAATCACCTCGAGCGTGAGAATCAACATCTCTACCGTGAATATCTTTAGTACTATCAAGTTTAGAAAGTTTTGTAAGTGAGAATGTCGAGATTGTGAAAAATGATATTCTCACTACAATTAAAAGACAAGTACTTATACTATTATACTAACAACCAAATTAAGTTGGTCATGTGACATCGCAGGATTAATTTATAAGATATAGGACCCGAGATGAGCTTATAGTCTACTATCTCTAGGGTGTTTCCTTCTTGAAAGCCCATTCGGGTCATTGAGACTTTCACCTACCTCTCAAATGTGTAGTAGAGAGTAACCCAAGCTCTTAGAAGGGTCTTCCATTTTTCCACCACGTTGTCTTAGTGTGACTTGTGTAGTTGAGGCATACATGATCCTGCTAGTTCTCTTAGACGTAAATTTTACCACTACCTTACAAAACGGGTGTATGAGCTTGATTTTTCTTGGGGAGTAATTAATCGTAATAACTGGAAAACTCGATCTTTTGTAGTCTCGTCTTGGGTGACCACAAAAATATATTGAACGGCTTAAAGCGAAGCCTTATCAGTGCTAGAGATGTGTGAGATTTGAAGACCATTGTTTCTAGGTGATCCAATCTTGGAAGACTATGCTACCACGTGATCCTAACGAGGGGCCTTGAGTAGCAAAGTCTTGAGGAGGAAATGTGAAAAGTGCACAAGGCGTCGCAACGCCTTGTCTAGACTAGGTCTTCTTAAAGTGCGCCTTACTCATTTGGTTTCCCTTAATAATGATGCATAGCGAACCTTGACTTAGATTCCCTCGAGCCAAACTCTTCGAGCCCAAACAAGTCTATTTTCAAGACAATTTGTTGTAACATTTTATGGAATATGACAAACCTTTTGAAGACACGTATCATTTTATCATTTATCAAATTTACTCATAAAAAATAGTGAATTATCAACTCTATACATCAAATTTTTATTTATTTTTTGAATTTAGTGTATTTAGACTGTTGATATTCTTTTATGAGACAAACATTAAGCAAGTCAAATCTTAAACATTACATGTCTACATCTCTAGTCACTAAATTGTCATGTTTGTCACAAATTTTACCTATTAAGTTAGAGAAATCATAAATCATGCACCAACAAAGTCACATCCATATTCCTTAGAATACCAAACCACATGGCTTGCATGTCATATGAATGTTGAAACCAAAGCTTCCAAAAACCACATGAAATTATGCATAGTTCATGTTGTTTAATTATTTAATTATTAGTGCCCAAATAATGGCACTGATCATAGAGTTGACTTCAATATTTTGTTTGTGGTAATAAATTAAATAATTACCACTATGCCATTATTAGAATTGTTCATGCATCTCATACAAAATATACATACAAAGAAGGAGATCATAGAAACTAGGACAAGATGCAAAACAATAATAAACTAAATAATAAGAAATAGAGAATCAATTAGAAGATGATAGAATAATTATTACATGGTTGGTTTTAACTTAGAGTTGGTAAATGAGTTAACAGTCTGACATCCGTTACTGATTTAGAATAATAATAATAATATTGTTTCCATACGAGCAAAAGTGGTACAATAAAAATACATACATTTTTGTCAAACTCCTTTACGCTCGCAGGGTATCACTAACCCAACTCGATGAAAAAATATGCAAGAGTCGGTAGGAAATGAACCAATAAAATACTTTTTTTTTTTCTTTTTGTCAAACTCTTTTTGTCCCGAACTCGTTAGTGTGCCTATTTGCGAAGTCTAGATTGATTAAACCAAATCAATTCCCGATTTATCAAGATGAATACATGGACCGAATATTATATCTATTGTGGTTGATCTATAGACTGAAATTAGACTAACTGTTTTCAATTTAAAAATTAAGAAGAGTTAATTAAGTGAATAAAATTGAATTATTTTGAACTAAATGGAAAAAAAAGAAGTTAAAGTCCATTTGAATTGAGGCTAAATGTAACAAATGATTTGACATTGATCAGACCATATCACTCCCATTCGGTCTATGTTTTTTTTTTAAATCCATTCGGTCTATGATTATTCCCATCGACGAGTTTATAATTAATAATAATATTAATAAAAGCAACAAAAATACATTTTTTATAAATAAAATTGAATTCATTGTCAAACATTTTGAGGTAAATCACAATTTTTACAAGTTTAATGGTAACTTATAAAAAAATTATCAGCTAAATCTCTTGGTTGATTAATTGGGCACAATTATTATAAACTACAAATATGAGAATATGCCACAAAAGATTTCATATTTGTAGTTTATAATAAATTATTATCCCATTTAGTGTGCTTCAATGATAATTTAACAGTGATTAAATCTCATTACCATTTTTATGACAAAAAACAATTATACTTAGAGATTAAATAAAATAAATGACAAAGATCTTGCAAATATTCCAAAATTGGATAATAATTTATTGTTTTCAAAATTAACATATTTATAATTATTCCCTTTTCCTACTATTGTTTCTTCATTTTAGAACTAAATATTTGATCCCATTTTTAACCCCCAAAACTCAACCAAGAATCTACCTTAGCATATTCTCCTTCTTCTTTTTTTGTGTGAATATCAACTACTCTAAATCAATATTTTAAATACTTATCCAAAAATAAATCAATCTTATGATCAAATAAATATTTATCAAATTAGTTAAGTCGCTAATTTTAACCGAATATTTCTTTTCAATGAGTTAAGAACCATATCGACAAACACGTTGGACTCTGATTCAACTTCTTGATCCCGTCTAAACAGTAAATCATTGCTCTAAATAAGTTACTAGACTAGGAAGTAATTGTTTTTTTTAAAGTAAAGAATAGAGATGTGAAATTAGAATCCAAATTCGCAAGACTCAGAATTTAACTCGTATTTTGTACGTTGAAGTAAAATAAAATAGATCCAATCAATTTTTGAGTTGAGATGAGCCTAAAACTGACAAATTGGACTCGAATACGTAACTACCAAAAAATTCAACTCAAAATTTGCAGGATTGGGTTGCATAAAATGATATATACCGAACAATTTTCGGGTTAGACAATCCTACACATTTTGCTAATAAAACCTGAGTTCACCCGTAACCCGCAACCACTTTGGGCTTGGATTATAACTTTTCTACCTACCATCAAGAATTCGAAACTCAAATTGCCACCTCTAGTTGAGTTAGATAAATTCACACAATTTGTACCGATAAGAAAAGTAAAAACCACAACTCGCGTCTTTTCAACCCGAAAAAAGTCAATTCAAAACCCAAATTTCCAGCTGAACATGGAGAGAATAAAAACAAAAAAACAAAAAAAAACTTTTGTTTTCATCCTTTAATTTTCTGATTTTTTTGTATGGGTAAAATATCTATAAACTTACAATTATTTTTCTTTGTATTCTTCTCCTACACATATTGCCTATATATAGCACACCACCACAGCTTTGGATCTCACTACTCTCTCCTCATTTTCCTCTTTCTGACCCAATCCCATCTTTTTCTCTTTCCAACACACCAACTTGCAGGTATTCCATTTTCCTCATCTGGGTCTCATTTTTTCATGCAATTTTGATCACCATGAACTGAAAGTTCCTACCTTTATTAGCTACAGTTACTGGGTCATGATCAGAATCTGTGGGTTCTGTGATTTTTTATATTTATGCTTGTTTTTTATTGTTGGGTTTTTGATTTGGTGATCACACAGACTGTTTGTGAAGCTGGTGGTGAGTAATGGCTACTCGGAATCTGGAGAAGTTGGCGTCTATTGATGCTCAGCTTCGAGCTTTGGTTCCAGCCAAAGTGAGTGAAGATGACAAATTGGTGGAGTATGATGCTTTGCTTCTGGATCGGTTTCTGGACATTTTGCAGGATTTACATGGGGAGGATCTTAAGGAGACTGTAAGTGATGAGTCTCTGACCTTTTATTGAACTTTATTTGGATTGTGTTCATGAGATTGATAGGTTCAAATTTGTTAGTTGGTGATGAATATGCTGCTAAACACTGTGATTTGCTGTAGGGAGCTTTTTGAATGTGAAACTTCTTATGGGTTCTTAAGACCCATATTGAGTTTATAATCTTAAGGAGACTGTAAGTGTCGAGTCTCTGACCTTTTTTGAACTCTATTTGGATTGTGTGCATGAGATTGATTTGTAAGTTAGTGATGAATATGCTGCTAAACACTATGATTTGCTGTTGAGATTATTGTTTAAGTTCCATATGAAACTTTTTGTGGATTTTTAAGACCCATGTTGGGTTCGAAATCAATTTTGGTTGGTAGATTCATTATCTCTGATCATTTGAACTCTATTTGGATAGTTTTCATGATATAGCTATGCTGCTAAGCAAAATCAGTTTTGGTTGGTTTGTATTTGTTACTTTGAGATAGCTATGCTGCTAAGCACTTTGATTTGCTGTTGGGAGCTTGTTGGAATCCTGAGTCATATGTAAAACTTTATGTGGGGTTTTAAGACCCATTTTGGGCGTAAGTCAGTTTTGGTTTTGGTTGATTCTTTTTTATATGTCAATAATAAGGTATAAGGAAGTCTCTTCCATGTAGTTTGATAATGTATTTTTGCTGAATAAAGATCATACTATATGCATACCATTCCTTAACCCTCCTTTTGCGTAGAGTATGTTTCCATGACTTGAATCCATGACCTCAGGACGCTATTTGGTGGCCAGGTGCTTGAAGCTTCAACCATTGTGGGGTTTTGGGAAGAGGGATGGTCATACACTAGAGCTAACAATTTGAGTTTTGGGTTGGGTTTTTTCGAGTTTGTGTTGAAAAGATAACCTTAACCCAACCCAAAATGGGTGCGGGTCCATGCATGTTTTGGTTTCATATACGAAAATATGTGGATTAGTGTGGGTTGTCTGACCCGGCCCACACTTTTCCCATGGCAAACCTGGTCCAAAAATTTACAGGGCCTATTTTATGCAAACTGGAACCCGCAAAAAAGAAAAAAGAAAAAAAGAATGAAGGTCATATTTCGGGTGCCTATGCTATGGGTTGGGATTCAGTTTGCTAGCTCTGTCGTACATGTACGATTCCTTACCTCTGTTCTTGCAGGGAGTCTCTTTATGACTTGAATCCGTAACCTCAGGGTCACAGGGCAACAAGCTTGCCTTTGCATCAAAGGCTCACCCTACAATGAAAATAAAATTAGATGAGCATTTTTTAAATTACGAACAAGATGGTTTGTTAAAGATTATTACTGTTGTAGTTTTATTTTGTATGTATATGGTAGTGAATGAAGATACTAGTGTCTAGTTCACATTGATTTGTGTATCAAGAGATGCAGCTGAAGATATAATCATAATTTTGATCCGCATTGTTTATTTGTTCAGGTTCAAGAGTTGTATGAGCTCTCTGCTGAGTATGAAGGTAGGCACGACCCTGAGAAGTTGGAGGAGCTTGGAAGTGTTTTGACAAGTTTGGATCCAGGGGACTCCATTGTGATTTCTAAAGCTTTCGCTAACATGCTTAACTTGGCCAACTTGGCTGAGGAGGTACAGATTGCTTATCGTCGTCGGATTAAGTTGAAAAAGGGGGATTTTATTGATGAGAACAATGCAACAACTGAATCAGACATCGAAGAAACACTGAAGAGACTTGTGGTTGATATGAAGAAGTCTCCAGAAGAAGTTTTTGATGCTCTGAAGAACCAAACTGTAGATTTGGTCTTTACTGCCCATCCTACTCAGTCTGTTCGTCGATCCTTGCTTCAGAAGCATGGCAGGTTTGTTTTCAATGTCTAGTGTCTACTATTTTTTCTTAATTTCTTTGCTCAGCAGTGGAATATTTTAGTTAATGAACTGATTGGCGATTTCCCCGATTGTTTGGAGCTTTCTAGTTAATGTTTAAAAGTTTGATAGTACATATCATATATATTTGTTTACTTTGCTTCGCATTTCATCAGGATAAGAAATTGCTTAGCTCAGTTGTATGCCAAAGATATTACTCCTGATGATAAGCAGGAGCTTGACGAGGCTTTACAGAGAGAGGTAACAAATCACTTCCCAGTTAAAAGTTTGCAATTCTAGTCCAATTTTTTTTTTTTTTTTGTTTTCTATTGCCTTTTTATTCTTCAGTATTGTGGATTTAAGTAAGGGTATGCATGACTGGGTCCAGACAGAAAGATTGGACCTGACCAGACTGTTATCAGTCCTGGCCTTTGTAAAATACTTAACTTCGTTCAGGTCCTGGTCAAAATTTGTTTTCGATCGATTTTGTTAATTTTTTAATTCAATCTATTAGTAAATGTATTTTTTTCACTTTTAGTACTATTCCTTATTGTGCTCTCAGTTCATTCCAATTATATATTTTTCCCTAGTATTTAATTCTTCCAAAAGCAACTTTGATTAAAATCTGTCCATTCAGTCCAGCCTGATCTGGTCCCGGACCGAATCAAGATCGGTCGGGTTGTCAGTCCATTGATTGGGGAAATTCTGTCCGGTTTTATATGATGCACACCCTTTCCTTTTTTAGGCCCTTTTAAAATCACATCTTTCACTTCTTTTCTTCCATTTGTTGGAGGGGCTATGTCAGCAAGTACCCAATTAGATTCGGATCCACCACCCTCAATGTCATTTTCACTTTCACATAATTTTTCGATTGCAATTATCAAAATCTCAATATCCGCAAGTGTTGCAAAACACACATGACATTCTCTGACATGGCCAGCACTCATAATTTATTTTGACTGTTGCTATAATTAACTGCATTTTCTGCTTCGTTTTTTTTTTCTTCAAATGCAGATCCAAGCTGCATTTCGTACTGACGAAATTCGTAGAACTCCTCCAACTCCACAAGACGAGATGAGAGCAGGAATGAGCTACTTCCATGAAACAATCTGGAAAGGTGTTCCAAAATTCTTGCGTCGGGTTGACACTGCACTGAAGAACATAGGGATCAATGAACGTGTTCCTTACAATGCCCCTCTTATTCAATTTTCTTCTTGGATGGGTGGTGATCGTGATGGTATGATCCTCTCCAATGACAGTTGTTTTTGTATTATTTATTCTTTTAAAATGAAATTCTTTGTTAGAGTATTTAGAATTTGCAATCATTTGTCTGGAAATGACTTCTGTAATAAATAATTAAATATCACATTTGGAGCTCTCTCTCTCTCTCTCTCTCCCCTCATAACCATAAACAAACATCTGTTTGATAAGGTCCATGATATGTGGAATGCAGGTAACCCAAGGGTCACTCCAGAAGTGACGAGGGATGTTTGCTTGTTGGCCAGAATGATGGCTGCTAACTTGTACTATTCTCAAATTGAGGACCTCATGTTTGAGGTATTCAACAATTTCTATATTCACTTTTCGGTGTCTTTTGTTTACTTTTGAGATTAGAATTTTAAAAGAAATCCTTTCTCGACTTCTCCATGGCAGCTTTCTATGTGGCGTTGCAGTGATGAGCTTCGCGTTCGTGCTGATGAACTCCACAATTCCTCGAAGAAAGATGCAAAGCACTATATAGGTAATTAGTAGTGTTATCTGTTATGGTTAGGTTCACTTGGAAATGATACCGCTGCAGTTAGGTTCTGAGGTTTTGTCAAGCTATATCTGCCTCTCATTGTACAATGATTTCAAAATTATGACAGCATTTTGGTTTTTGCTGTGTTTTTAACCTTTTTTGTTCCATGGAAAATATGTAAAGCAAGTGATTTTGTACACTCATTGATACGTAATGATTTGCAATGTTTTATTAGAGTTTTGGAAGCAAATCCCTGTAAGTGAACCATATCGTGTGATTCTCGGTGATTTGAGAGACAAAATGTATCAAACACGTGAACGTTCTCGTCATTTGCTAGCCCATGGGCACTCTGACATTCCTGAGGAAGCAACTCTCGTCAATGTTGAGCAGGTTTTCTTCCTTCCCCGACCTTTTTACAGTCACAAATCTGTATATTATAATCACGCTGTTGAACTTATTTCTAACTGAACTTCAGAGAACTGTTTTCAGTTGACTTGTACTTTTAAGTCTCTTCTTTTGCCAATTTTCCATGTACTTTCCTGTTATTGGACCAAAACTGAGTTAATTTTTTTCTTCTGTTGCAGTTTTTGGAACCTCTCGAGTTGTGTTACAGATCACTATGCTCATGCGGTGACCGATCAATTGCTGATGGAAGTCTTCTCGATTTCTTGAGGCAAGTTTCAACTTTTGGGCTCTCCCTGGTGAGACTTGATATTCGGCAAGAGTCGGAACGTCATACTGATGTTATGGATGCCATCACCCAGCACTTGGAAATTGGTTCCTATCAAGAGTGGTCAGAGGAGCGCCGGCAGGAATGGCTTCTTTCTGAACTCAGTGGCAAGCGGCCTCTTTTTGGCCCTGATCTTCCCAAAACCGAAGAAATCGCTGATGTTCTCGACACATTTCATGTCATATC
>JAYMTE010001030.1:0-14678 GCA_036897545.1 Pelargonium fulgidum
AACAAAATCTAAAGCTGTTGATTTCTAGGTGTCCATGAAACTTAAACATGCTTTATCATTTACAACACTAAATTTTCATTCTTTTTGTTTATTAGGAGAGTTTATAGTTAACCCAATTTGTATCAGAATTATGTGTGTGTAAGAATTGTGCATGATGCATCTGTTTATTTATGTTCAAAACTCAGCAATCATGATATGCCCCTCTTCATGACTTCCCTGTTCAAAACACCATCTATAACTTTGATTAGGAGAACATTAATTAAATTTCCGTTGTACCATCATAGCAAAGAGGAGGCTCATCCCAAAGTTTCAATTCTCCTTCACTAAAGAGGGACACAGCCAGCATTTTATTTTTGTTCATGTTTTTTTTTTAACCACCAATGTTCAATGTGGTTGAGGTGCTTTCTTTGCAGGATTAAGTTATAACACGACTGGTGATAAATTGAATGCTAAAAGCAAGCCCGATGTCAGACAACTTATCCCAAGGAGCTCAACTTTAATGAAACCAACAGCAAGTCAGTTAGCCAAGCAAAATCGAAACCACCAAAGTGGTATTTCGAGGTAATTTTTGTCTACGTTTGTACATTATGGTGAATTACATAATGCTTACTGTTAACAACGATGGGAGGAATTGACATCTGATACTGAAATGATGCCTACTTTATCAGAGTCTCCTTTAACTTGTGCCATGTTTCTTATCCCTACTCAATTTATGTGGTTCAATGGGCTACAGAACTCATTAATATGCTTTTAGATGTTTCATATGAAAGCACAATTTGAACTTTATAAAACAAATGGTACATATTTTCGTATAGCAAACCCTCTTTTTTTTTTTTTTTTTTTTCCCTATGCCCTCAATGCTGAGTTATTCTTCTAATAATTTCATTACTCGTCTGTCAGATTCCAAATGCCACTTATTCAAAATAATATAAAAAGCTCATGTAATTCTTCTGGGGTTGAAAGCCAGGCAGCCAAAAGGCAGAAACTAGATGGAGGTCTCCTTCGTAAGGTTAGCAACTTGTCTTATTGTACTATTTTTGCCTTTTCTTTTATTTTCAAGATGACATGGGAAAGTGTATTTGGTTGTTTTTTTTCTTGTATTAGCCAGAGAGACTCAATATTTGTTTAAATATTCATATTTATCATCTCTGCTTATGAGCTTTCTTCTTTTGTTCTTTCTAGCAGCTTACTGATGTCAAGCAACAAACTAATTTGGTGCATAAGGGGCCTAAAAAAGTATGTCACCACTTCTGCCCCTGGAGTTATGCTTACAATTTTCTCATAGAATGATTACTATGTCTATGTCTTGCATGAATTGTCTTTCGTCATTTGCCTTTTCTTTTCCTCATTATATTATTTCTTATGATGGCTTGTGTCTTTGTGTGATTGGATTATTGGAATAATTTCATCCTAGTATGTTTTGCATGACTTGATCTGTTTCAAGATTTTCTTTTTCCAAAATATATTATTGCTGTTTATTTATTTATTTCGTGTGTGTGCGCTGTTGGCATTTGGCGAATTGTTTCTTCAATGTGAAAATTCTGTATTTAATGGGGCATTTCCAAGTTAGCTATGTCATCCCAATATTCTTGATGGTGGTCTTACAGGATGGACCTCCTGATGGAAACTTCACACAAGTGAGGCTGAAACTTACTATTCCAAGGGAGCCTGACCTTGAAACAGCACATAGGGCTCAGAGGGCAAGGTACTTAGCCGTTGCTGTTTTAATGATTGCTCAATTTAGATAGAAGTGAATTGTCTAATAGGTTACACGACACACTTTCCCTTTGAATTTCAGGCCTAATACTAGTTCAGAAGTTGAACAAGTGAGATCAGCCGCGCGTAGATTCAAAGCTCGCCCATTAAACAGAAAAGTTGGTACTTACAATCCATGAGAATATGTTTTGGTGTACAAGTGGCTCCTATACTGGTCATATTAAAATTTCAAATTTGTTATTTACAGATTCTCCAGGCTCCTTCATTGCCACTCCCAAAGAAGAGCACTCCAAGATTGCCAGAATTTCAAGTGAGTTCTGACATGGCTTCTTTACGGACTAATGTTGCTTTCTCTATAGGAGTTTGATGGGAAAAAATCTCTTGAAAGACAATTCTCTATGCTATTCACTGCCCAGATCTTATTATTCCATTTTCCTCTGTTCAATTAATTCAGGTTTTTCACCTGAAGACAACAGAACGGGCCATGCAGCACACACCTGCTGTTTCATCTTCCTCACATCATTTCAATGATTCCGAGAAGGTTATTGTTTTGTAGCATCAATATTATTGTCATCTTTCATTGGTTCTATAAAATGGTTAACAAGATACAAGTTGTTCTGGTCTACTACATACTAGTCATTACCACTTCTGCAAAATTGACATCGTGCTGTTGCAGGATCAGGGTTTGGACAAGGCTAGTACTGCTGCTGAGAATGTTAATAGAAGGTAACATCATGAAAAACTTGGTTCCGTGTACTCAAGTGTCTTTCATGTAATTTAATTGGTCCAGTGTTTTTGTTCACTTTATTTACCCCCTGTCCCAGACCAAGTGTCCACTTTCTATTTAGGTTAATCAGTTTTGTGTGAATCACACACCATATCCCTAAGATTAGTTACTTAGAATCCCTTGATTTTGTAACAACAAGAGCACATAGGGGAAGCCCGCCTCTAACTTACTAATCCTTAATCTTAGCAAGTTACACTATTTTTGTGCTGTATGCATCTTAAGTTACATCCTAATTTCGCTACACTATTTTTTATATTTTATAGGATAAATCTTTCTCTTGAGAACAATATGTTATTTAGAAATTAAAATACTGCCGACAGTTTCATTGTACATTATTTTATTTTATAGCATAAATCTTTCACATGAGAAGAGTATGTTATTTAGAAATTGGAATATTACTGGCAGATGTTTCACTGCATATAGTTGCATTTAGTGGTGGAACTAGTTAACTTCAAATTTTGTCATTGCTATGGTGAAATATTGGAAATTCATTTTTGCTGTTTAATTCATAACTAAATGAGTTAGATCTTAAAGTATTTTTTTAAAGGAATTTACTTAATCTTCATTCAGTTCTTACTCTTTTAATTGCTTCTGTATTGCATAGACCAAGTACCATGGATGCCCCAAAGCAAGAAGCATGTAGAAACGTGCACAATTTCAAAGCTCGTCCTCTTAATAAGAAGGTAATGAAAATTAGTCCTTTCTGTATATCATTTCTTGACTTTCATATTTGTGATTTGTTACCATCTAAGGTGGATCCTTCTCTTGTTTTGATGCAGATATTATCAAGTAAAGGAGATATTGGTGTTTTCCGGAATATCAAGCGTGAAACTACAGTTCCAATGGTATTGGATACATGTTTATTAGATCTCTTTTCACTCTGTTTATAGATTAACTGTTGTGCAACTATCCTGGATAATATCATGTCTTGAATTTGTTCAGGAATTTAATTTTCATTCAGAAAAAAGAATTCAACATAATCCACCAATAGACCTTTTCAGTAAGGTAAACCATGATATAAATGAAATAATTCCTTATTCTTTTCCTCCTGGTTCGCATACACCACTGAAGATTTTTGATTACTCATCCTGTTTTTTAATATATGGTTGGACTAGCTCTCCTTGACATCTGGACTCCAGCCAAACAATGGATCCCAGATGAAATTGCCTCAACTTGCCTCTGTGAAGGTTCTTTTCTTTGTAACTTTTGAAATGAATTTTAAACGCAATTATGGTTTTATATTATTTCATTTGTCTTGTGAGACTGATCTGAGTACTTTGTTTTCTGGTACAAGGGTCGAAAGGAAAATAGATTCCAATCTTTTCATCTAGAAGATAAGGTAAGCATGGAGTGGCATACACAACAGGATCAATCTTTACTAATTAGGGTTACTTGGTTGTTTTTGCTTTCTAAGTGATGCATATAATCTCATAATCTCTTCGTGTATCAGATCCATTTGGTCAGAGAAAAAAGTTATGTAATTGGGGGAAAGCATATTCAGTGTGGGGCTGATGAGGGTATCACTGAAGATGGTTCCCATTTGAGCATGAGGTATGCCAACTGTGCCAGATACAATTGATACCATGTGTGTTTGCTACTTGTCTTAGTTCAGTCAATTTAACCAAGAAAGTGCCATAGGAGCTTGGGTATCCGCTGAGACCAACAGTGCACAAATCCATAAAAAGGTACCCCAGAAGGTGTCAGGACACTGATTTGAAGCTGTTTGGCGGAAGATCAAGTGGTGCAAGCTTGTAATTGATGATACCACCACTACTTCTCCAAAAACATCAAGCCTTTTCATTTTTCCGTATACAAAAGTTCAACGAAGGTCACAATCTTACCTTAGACATAGCTTTTTACTATGAACAAACTGATGCTACAGGTTTATGTTAATGTTAAATTGACTTCTCAGAATCTTGGCCCTTAACTCAAGAAAATATGTGTTAAGGCCATTGTTGTACAGCCAGCCATTAAGCCCTCTATTCTCTTTCAAATCTTATTCTCCTTATTGTAGCTTCAACTCATGTACTGTCATTACTCAAGAATATATACAATTCAATTATATTCCTCCTGCACTGTGTTTTTTGGCTACGTAAGTGGTTCGTGCGTGTGGGTGTCATAATGTTTCCCGGGTTTACTACAATATAGAAAAGTATACTGATATGAAAAAAGCACTTGCGAGAAATACACATCTTCTAGTAGTACCAAGTTTGTTAAAATCTATATTTCTTGGTCAGTAGCCTTCTTCATTCTCTCCGTCGGAGTCCTTTTTCTGTTTGGTTTGGGTTGAAACAGACTGCTTGGCCCAGCGCCTTAGATCGTAGGCTTTCTTGAATGGTTTCCTTTCCTTGTTAAAATGTCTTCTCTTAGTGATGGCAATGGCGAGATCATTAGGGAACAGCGTGCGCCACACGAAAGCATGAAGAAAGGTGGACACGAATAGCACACACACCATTGTTGATGACATGAAAGACAGACCGAGCGCCAGGCACTTGGTTATCACACAAGGCACAGCCTCTGCATATTTGATGGTCGCCACTGATGCAGTCGTCATAGGGAAGGTGTAAGACCACCACGCCACAGAAAACCTGCCAAATTATATATACATCAGCAACATTGTTTAAGAACAGTATCAGGTTCGAGCCCAAGTTGTTAACAAACAGTGTTTTCAATGAAGAGCTCACCTGAAGCCTGTGAAGAAGTTGATTCGCACCACCAGAGAAGCATAGAGAAACAGCGCGATGAAGAAGCAAGTCCTGGAACAGCCATCGAATTCACCATAGATTGTTTGCCAGGCAATGCTTGCAGCCGAAGGAGCTGCAATGAACATAGAGTACACCGGGTGTAACTCCTTAGGTAAGGCCTCACTCGTTGGCAGTCTCTGATACAATGTCACAAACAGCACAAGGTAGTGTGCAAATCCAACAGCCCACAAGAATTTAGCCGGTTCCTTCCATCCCACCCGAGCTGCCAAGATCGCGCCCACGAAGTTCCCGACCACTGATAAATGAGAAGACGGGTTAGCCACCTTACAGAGACGCCTTTTGCCCCCAGAGAGCCACTGGCCATAGATTTTGAGCTCAAGAAACAAATAAGGCAACATGAAGGCGCACCAGATGGCCGGGTGAAGAGTCTCCGGGGCTAGTGCTGGTGGGACACCAATTGCTAGGAACATACAGACGACCCAGGGGGCGAAGAAGAAATTAACCCTGACCGGGTGGAAGTACTCTCGTTTCACAGCCTCGAAGTAGAATATGCATTTGAGGAGGTAAGTGAAAGAGACTGAGAAAAGAATTGCTAGAGCCAAGAACCAGAGGCCTAGGTTGATGTAAGGAGAAACATGGAGGAACCTGGTAGCTGGGCTCGTTGACAAGGCACGCCATAGCACAACCTGGCTACTCAGGCCAAGACAGATACCATAGCAACCTATTGGGAATCTCAGCAGAAAAGGCCACTTCTCATCTTTGGGAAGAAGAGTGTCCTCAGACTCCTGCAAACAAGTCAGTTACATTATATTAAATTACTAGATGTTTTACTTCTTTTAAGGCCTCAGGTTCGAGCCTCAGTTGTTACGCTTGCTGATAAAAAAACAAGGCAAAGCTAAGGTAATGAGTACCTTGATTTGGTCAAGCTCAGGTCCTCTAAGAGCAGCAAAGTATCTTCCAACAGGAACACTCTCATTAACAGACTCATGATCAAGCTCACCTCCCGGGCCATGATTATCAATATTCTGAAAATCGCCCTCCCGATCCCTCTCCTTGTTCTTCGAAGGCATTAACGAGTTCTGTTTGCTGAGGGTGGATTTGGTCATGAACATGCTGAAATCAGCCTTCCTTCCCTCAGCACCCATCCTGTAATTGAAATTATTAGCAGCCGAACCGACACTCCTTCCACTTCTAGGAAGAGAGCTTCTTTGTTCGTCTTTAGCCTTAGAATCTCTGAGAACCGAGAAGCCAGTCTCCAGAGAGACTTGCCGGCTAAAACCCCTGTGCCCTCTCCTTGCTTGCTGAAACTTCATCGGACGGCTCATGTTCAACCTCTTGTTTTCACCTGAAGCTTTACTATTATTAGTACTATTTGCTTCTTCTCCAATGTCTTCTTCTGGCAAGACTTCATGTATGTCCACAAAATGTGTCTCCATAGAACTTGAAGAGATTGGTCTACTATTGTTCTTGTTCATCATTAAAGAAACCAAACTAAGCCTTTTAACACAAGTACAAGCAATTGGATTTTATATGCATTTTTGTCTGATATATGTAGTTACAGTATTCGAGTTTGCGATTGAGAGAGGGTTCACGAGTAATGGGAAAGGGAACACAAGTAGTAGCTAGCATATGAAATGAGAGCCAATACTTTTTTCGAAGAAAAGTGTGCATTTTGGAGGGATTCTCGTGAGGGAAGATCAAGAAAATTTGTGGCTTTGGAGCTTACTCTGTACCATACAACATGAACACTGCAATTCCAGCTCAATGGGAAAGACGAAGATATTGACTCTCGAGTTTCAACCTATATTTGTTCACGGATTCTAGGTAGGGATGCCATAGAAAAGAGTCTTGCAGAAAAAGAAAGGAAAGAAAGCAACAGTAACGGTAAAAAAATATTCAAGACTACAATTGGGCTCTGGCTCCAAATTTTAGGTTTGAACCAAACTTCTGAGGCCCAATTATACTATTTGGCCTCGACAAGCCCAACCTGCTAATTGTTTCTTTAGATACCAATGTCACTTTCCGAAAAAAATAGGTCTACTTTAAGCGCTTTAAAGGTCTTTGCCATTTGCATACTCTTATACTTGCTAAATGGATGTTGATCAGTGTGCTTAATAATGCAGAACATGGTTACCAAAAAACATTCCTCAGCTTGCGATCTCCGTTCCGGAACATTTCGTCCCATAACGTGGATCACTAACGTCCCGAACGTAGAAATTTTCGATTTGACGAAAATATTGTACGACAAAATTAAACTTTTTCAGCAAAATTACCCATATGATGTTAATTGTTCTAGGTTCTTATATGTCATCCTATTTGTCTTCTCAATTTTAAAGTCAAATTAAACCTATATTGTATTGTAATTTTAAGTTTAATCTAGTTATTATATATTTATTTAGTAAAAAAATATTTCTTGTTCCAAACTAACATTTCAAAGAAGTCTATCTCTAATGTTCCACACTCTAAAATTCTAACGTTCTGCGCTTCCGTTTCCATTCCGCGTACCAAACTGTTCCGCGATCTAAATAACTTAGGTGTAGAACCTCTTTTGTCATGATATGTATTCTATATTACTCGACGCTCATAAAAAACTGAACTCCCTATCCAAATACGAGAGCTTGGGACGCCCTGCGGGCTGGTTCTTTCGAAATGTGATCTTTGGGCATTTGGCATGTCCTCAGTTAATATATAATGTAGGTTTCGTATTGATACCATTCGGCTGTGCCGTCCTTGCCAAGTCAATATTCCCTGATTTTTCTTATTTGAACATCAAACCCTTTAAATAGGCCATAATTTGAATCCTCTAAAGCAAAGCAACCAATTCTATACAGAGCTCACAGTCTCTCAACAAACCCAACTGCAAAAGCTTCTAATTAAAGCAATGGCCTCCACCAAAATTCTCATCCTCCTCACTGTTTTTGCTGTTGTTGGTCCTTCGGTTTTAGCAACCGAGTTCATTGTAGGAGACGATAAGGGATGGGCTCTCAACGTTGATTACCAAGCTTGGGCTCAGGGAAAAGAGTTCCATGTTGGTGACAAACTTGGTAAGCAATTAATTAATTCCAAGAACTTGCAAATCTATACATATTAGTAAGTATTGATATATAATTAAGAGAAAAAATAAATCTCAATCATGATTTAAGCCGAGAACATATCCGTCCTAATGAATTTGAGGGCGTGAGCGTTCCGTTCATATCCACTTCATTTGTCTCTTGGTTGATAATCTAAGACAATTTATAATGATTGAGATACCTTATATTAGTGGTGGATCCACATAGTGGGTCGTGGGGTCAGCTGACTCCACATTATGAGAGAAAAATAATATCTAGGTTATGCTTAGTTAATAAAATATACATATTAACATAATTGACCCACATTTTTAGATAATTACACTAACAAAATTTTTTTGACCCCATATCTTGAAATTTATGTGTCAGCCAGTGCCTGATATTATGTAATAAATTAAAAAGTGGTTCATATGTGCAGTTTTTAGGTACCAAAAAGGATCTCATAATGTGATTAAAGTTGATGGAGCTGAGTTCCAGCAATGTGCAGCATCGGCTTATAACACCGACGCTTTGACCACCGGAGAAGATGTGATTACTCTGGCGACTCCGGGAAGAAAGTGGTACATTTGTGGTGTTGCCAAGCATTGTGCTTCTGGGAATATGAAGCTTCTCGTGACTGTGCTCCCACAAACAGCCTCGCCGGCCGCTTCTCCGGCACCGGAAGCAAGTACAAGTGGTAGTGACGTGACTAGATCAAGCTTTGGGTGCATGATGGTGGCTTTTCTTGGGTTTCTTGTCATGTTTAATTACGGCTTGATATATGAGTGATAATATTGTTCTGTAATTTTTATTTTTTTGATGTGTTACATTTGAGTGAGTTGAAGTTGTTATCTGTATTAATGGTTGGAGTTGAAATATTCTTTTGAAAACTAATTAAATGAGGATATGATTTTATTTTCAATATCTCAAGTCAAGTAACTTGTTGTGCCAAATACAATGGAACCTACTGCTACTCGTCTTTATGAACAGAACAACTCCATTCAACGGCCATTATTGATGGTGGTTTTCAAAATGGATGAAGACCTTCAATAGAGGATCACTAAATCCACTTAAGTGTCTGTTTCATGTATAATGACAATTGTAAGGTTACTATAAAATGAAAAATAAATTGTGACACAGGAGACAACCAAGTACAAGCTTTCTCCTAAAATGGTACGGGCATCGGAAATCCTTGTATAATTACCAAAATTAGTCCTTAAAAGGATTTTGGAGACAGACTTTTTGGTAATCACTTAAATTATTTTCGGCGAATTACTCTTAAAATGCTATAGGCGATCACAACTATTTTTCCGTATATGTGAGTGTTTTAGTCATGAGAGAAGGTTTTTGACCATCTCGCATAAATGAATCTTATGTTAAAATAAAAGTTATAGATGTGACGTTGATTGATGGTCTAAACATTACAATTCATATTTCAATGAGAATAGTAAATTATCCTCTTAGAAAAAGAAAAAAAAAATTTCTACTCCTTTCATTCCCATTTTCTCTTATTTGCTAATTATAACAAAACATTCTTGAATCATTGGAGAAATATATGGACCCTAAATGGTTTAGTTGTATAAAAAACGAATACAAATATTCTCTAGCCAAATGGCAGATCACAAAGGAAAAAAAATATTGTTTTCCTATTGATGATGCACAATATGGTATAGCCGTATCCATATGTGCCATTAGGCAGTGCCAGCCAAGTCCCTATGCTATTGAGTTTTGGTATTTTGTATTCGGCCACATGTAAGAGTCTTGAGATTTCAATTTTCATCAACTTATGATTTTTTACTTCAACAAGTTTTTTTATAAACCCAAGTCCTCGAGCTTAGACCCAAGCTGTGTTACTGCTCGGCCAAATGTTTCAACAATTTGGTCACTCATAAATATGGATTTTATACTTTGTATTGGCCCTTTTATCATATCCAATGAAGACGCTTGATTGAAGCGGTCACTCAATAAGCCTCCAAATCCATGAATCAGCTTCAACACAAATGAATTTGATCCATATAAATGAGTAAATGAGCATGAACATTTTGATCAAATTGATCCCAAGCACCAACTTTAAGGGTCTTTCAGGAAAGCATTCTAATGAGATGTTCTGTAGTAAATGCTTGATTGTACAAAGGAATTTGTGCAGATTAGGGCCAGTTGGAGACAGAGGAACATGCTATTGCTTGCTCACCCGTTTGCTTCTTTTTGTTTTCCACAATCAATGTACAATATGCAGCTTGGTGCAATCTTTAATACCCCAGTCACAATGTGCAAGTGCTGCCCTAACTACCACCAACTCCATACATAATAGCAACCAGACCAGAAGCTTAGGCCATTCATTGTAAGTACCTTCCTCTCTTTAACTCAGCAATCGAATAAGCTGATATACGATTCTCTGATCGGGATTTTAGTTTTGTACCTTCTGTTCACCAACCCAACTCCAGCTCATGAAGACATAGAAAAGATAGCAGAAACAAAGGTTTCTACAAGTTCTTTGAACAGATGAGAGTTAAAAGGCCTATAGCTTTCCCTTCAGCTAACACAATCAATTTAAGCTACTTACCAAGATAAGCAAGTTTCAACCACCAAACATAACAAGTTAAAGCAAATGTATATCTTCCATGCTGTGCCTCTGCTCAAAGGCTTCCCACAATTTAGAGATATAGCAGTAAAGCAATCATGCCTTTTGAGACACAGCAATCACCAAAACAAGAAACTTGGGATCCAATGGTTGTAAGAATATATAGTCCAAATCAGCAACAGCTAAGCTTATCCAACACTAACCTCATGCATTACTTTCAATAAAGCTAGCAACTTGATTGCTCATAAAGGTCCCCAACCAGGGGTGGGTTCCAAATTGTACACAAGATTCCACAAGCACCATGTATGACCATATCTGGTATGAGAGGGCCATGTAGTGTATGCTATACAAACAAAACTAACCCTATATTCCTACTATATATATTGAGGCAGAACTTCCGACTATGTCAATTATCAAATTGTGATACAGCAGAAGTTCAAACATACGAATTTCCCGTAAACTTCCAAGAATTTACAGAAGAAATGACTTGACTACTTACTAGAGCTATCAGATCAAATGGCAGGCGTACTCACTCGTATACCTATGTCGAATTGAACATTAACAATCTCAATCAAGGCTATTCAAAACTCAAGAAGCAAGAGCCTTCATACAAATTAAAATGACATTCCACAGTTCATTACTCCTCTGCATTCAAAATTAACTTTAAGGTTGTTTTCCTACAAATACAAATACCGTAATCCCAATGAGTATGTATGATTTGAGTCCACCACCAGCTTTGTTGTTTACTCTGAACTGCCTCGCTATATGTTCTTTTTTACAACAAAACATCCATTAAATGTTCCAAACTAAATTACTAAGAGCAGAAATTTCATATTGACTCAAAATCTGAAAGCTTTACCTTAACAGAAAATAACATTGACACAACTCAAGAGTACCCTTGAGAATACTTATACTAAGTTCATACAACAGACGATATGGTAGTTTGTGTAGTAAGATTGGAATCAAGCTCTCATGTGTTACATGAAAATGGAATAAATATCATATAATAAACAACAAATATTACACGGGAAGGCTTTAAGAAGTAGATGCTGCAAAGTAACGCACGTAGACAACATTATACCAGAACAACAATGTTGATACATTTCAGCAAAAGCTCAAATACAGCCAATTCATTTACAATCAAGTAAGAAGTTTCCTAGAAAAGAACTTTGGAATCTCACATTATAACTCTACAACTTGATATAATTGACTCACTATTACAAAATTCCTTCTCCTTCCTCTTGATAGCAACCAATTTTATCATTCACAAGTAATAAATATAATCCCAATCAAGAAAATCTGGTACTTTTCATCATTGCTGTGTTTCTTCTTTTCAGTAGTTAATCAAGTTCTAAACAAAATTTAATTAACAGCCTAGTCATAGGATTAATGCTATTAGTAATATACAATCAAAGTCATTTAAGAACTTCTAAAACTACCATATCTTTGATAGCAACAATATTTCTCTAAATGGTATAGCAAATCACAAAAAACAATTCAACAATCTCTCATTTTGAGCACTTTCACCATAAATTCATCACTTCACATTTAGTCATTAACTAACTGATATGATTATGTGAAACTAGCTAATAGACAGAGAAACCAAAACCCAGACAAGGTAGGAATTTACAAATCCAGAAAAAAAGTTACGGAAACCTAATTAAGTCAACTAACACAAACAAATTTGCTACAAGGACTATGTATATGATCAAGCAAACATACATTAAATCAAATATCTGAATCTATGTGTTGAATAATTCGGAAAATAACATATAAGGTTACAGAAGGGGAGGCAAGTAAAAGAGAGACTTTATTCTCTTGAACCACCCCCAACCATGAACAATTTAAAGCAAGAAAACAAAAATAACAATAGAGCCTCATGAGCCTTTTTACGTTTTCCTCACCATCCTATACAATCCAATCTCATTGCTGATTGCTTGGATCCAAATGTTGTCTCTTCTTTTCAAATAAAAATGCTAAATTTCAAAAGAACAATAACCACAATAATCAAGAAAAAAGAGCCGCACCAGTGTTTTTTCAGTGGCAATAGAATCGAATCGTCTGTAATTTTGAATTTGTCAATGAACTATGACTTTAGATCTCTTCTTGGCTTCGCTGTAGAGCACCACTCCCATGATTGTCACTCCGAATCCAGCCATTCCCATTACCGTCACCGAATTTTTGAATATCAAAACGAAAATCGCCGCCGCCTTGGCGTTTCCAAGCACCTACAAGGTCAGGGCGCTTGTGTGCTTGGTCACCAAGAAGTTGGTCAGATTTACCAAATACGCCAATGTGGTATTACCCAGAAGCAGAAACACAATGAACTTGTCGCTTTTGGCCTTCTCGATTGTAATCGCCGCCACATTGCCCTCCACGTAGAGGGTCACCGGCAGCAACAACATCGCCGCCATGGGCGCCATGTAGAGAAGCAAGTTCATGGAGTGGAGCTTCTCCGCCTCCGACGTCAAGAGCAGTCCCTGAACCACCGATTTCAGTGCTCGCCCGGCGGTGGAGCCGATGCAGACCAAAAACCCAAACAGGTGAAACAGAGGCTCGCTGTTGCTGGCCAGGACGATCCCGAAAACCACCGGGAGGAGCGCGAGGTAGACCTCGCCGGATTCCTTCTTGCAGGTGATGACGAAGGCGAAAATTGCAGTAAAAAACGGCGTCGTAGCCCCAATTGCCTGGTTAAACGACACCGGGAGGTAGCGGAGGGAGGTGTTGCCGCAGACGACGGAGAAGCAGAAGATTCCGCTGAGAGCCAAGATCTTAAAAAACTGTCTCTTCGAGTGAATGTACTGCAGAGGAACCACCTCGAGCCAGTTAATGGCGACGTAGCTGTAAACGGCGCAGGAAATCATGTGGAGCATCGTCAGGAAGATAGGGTAGCGAAACCCATAGAAGCTGAGAAGATACTTGTTGAGGAGCAGCACTCCGATGTTGGAGAGGTACCAGGACGCGATAATCAGAGCCGTCAACACTGTCGGCGATAGGTGGGACCCAGGCCCGTAAGAGCTGTTCCGTACGTCGCCGGTCGGGGTCGCCGGGATGTCGAGCACCTGGTCCTGTGCGGCGGCGGTGGTTTCCTGCAACCTCGGGTTGCTCATTCTGCGGGTCGTCCATGTCTGCGCCTCCACCATTGCAGAAAGGGGGCGGAATTGTTATCAATGCCGAGACTTTCTCTCTCTAGAAAAAACCCAATCCGCCTCGAGCAGCGTAGAGAGAGAAAGCGTCGTGGTAGTAGCGGTGGTTGGCTGTTGGGTGGATTTGCAGATCTGGAAGAGACGATGACGATGACGAATGGAAGAAGAAGAAGAAATGGAAGCTGAGTGTTTATTTATCTTTTATTTCTAATTATAAAACAGATATGGATCTGATCGGACGGTCGGAGATCAGATTTAGAGAGGAGCAGAAATGTGGATCGTTGGATGGGGTATGGAGGGAATGGAACATCATTAGATTCCTCGTGAAGGGAGCTCCTCTGGTAACATTGAGTCAGAGTGTCGGTAATGGGTCTCGTATTGCCTTGCTGCTGACTCTGGTCTCGCTCTCATCACTGTAAATAAAATTTACTGGCACTGTCAATTTTTTATTTTTATTTTTTGATAATTAACACAGTGCACGTGTGAACCCAAGTGTCCCTTGTTGACTAAATAGACCAACCAACAATTTTTTAAAGAAAAATTACACATCTCATCTCTTAAAATATACCTCTTTTAACTAAGACTATTTTTAACTATTAAAACTAATTATTATTATTTTTTTTTAATCGAAACAATCTCATTAATTCAAATCCACATTAATAAGCGGGACAATAAAGTCGCGGAGAAGATTGCATT
>JAYMTE010001031.1:0-14676 GCA_036897545.1 Pelargonium fulgidum
GTAGCCCCTAGAAATGGAATTAGGAAGAATTTCAATACACTTTCCACTCCACCGTATATAATATTATAAATTTGAAATACAGAATTTCATTAGACTTTATCTGTATTCATTCTCCTAAAAAGGGATTCCTAAAACTCTTTGGCCCCTTATTACTATGTCCTAATCATTAAGATTAAGAAATCAAACTAGGAAATCTCTAGATCCCCTTTTTAATAAATCCTCTAAAAGCATAAATTCAAATGAAACCTAGGTTAGTTTAAGCAGCTGCTCTTATACACCCTTACGTTTGTTAATGAACCCGCAGTTTTCTATTAGTTGAATAGTGTCATTCCTTTTTACTGCCTTTTTAAACTGAGAATATGAAACCTGGAAACACAAGAGCTTTATACTGCGCTAAGAAATTCTGGAATAAAAGCTATTGTACATTTTTTTTTACTAAAAAGCTTCAATCCTAAAAACTAAACTCATTTTTATTAATTTGAAAAAGGAACTTAGACTCTTAAATAGAATAAAGCCAAGGTTATTATCCAGAATAGCTTATAAAACAAGGGTTTAGCTACCCCCTTCTAGGGTTTTTTATACCGAGGGCCTTTAGAGTCAATTTTTTGTATGTTTTTCATTATTCACTTTAATTCTGAAACTTCCTCATTTAGAAAATTCCTGTTTAGTTAAGCGGAAAGAGAATACCTGACATGACAAGAGTAAAACCAACTTATCGCCCAGCTCGACTGCCGGAGATTGCTTTAGCTTTAGTTCTTAATATTCCTTAACATCTTTATTACTATCTGGAATTAGAGACCTAGACCTAGGGAAATAAGAACGACCTTGTTAGACTTTATTATTAGGAATCCTAAAGAAAAAGGGCTTAAGTTACTAGCTAGAATATCTATATCGTTAGTTTAGATACTCTGTAAGTTGTTCCCCCGTACATCCTTTAGTTTTTTAGAGCCCCTTTTCAAGATGTTTTAGAATTCTTATATTTGTACTTTATTCCGGACAACATCTAAATCTATAAGCTACTGTAAGGAATTTTAGGATTACACACAACCCCTTTTATATAAAATTAGTATTCGAACAAATGCCAATACACTAAAAGGGAGCTTTTAATGCTTTGTGTTCAACTAGAAATATTCAATACGGGTACTTTTTCAAGGACCCCTAATTCTAGTATATAATCTTCAAAAGCTTTTACGTAAATGTTGTCAAAATGAACTTTATCAGCTAGTTTTTCAAAGTCAGAGCAACTAAATGAAACGGATTTAGAGATGAGACTACGTCATAGCATATGACTTATTTTCAACGAGAACCGAAAGAAACTTATTATAACTGAACCTCCCTTATTTATATTATTGGACTGGCTTGCTTAGAAGCCCGGATCTCGTTTAGTATAGTAGCAGTGTATAGGAAGTGCTGAGATAAATAAAAGAGATCTAGAAAACCCCTTACTTTAGACGACTTAACTAGTTAGATTTTACCTATTTCTTAGTCAATTACTTTTCTTTTTATAGATCTTTGAGTGAGATACATAACGTATATATAAGCAGAATTCCTTTATTACTTAAGTAGAAAGATGTGCCTTCCCCTATTTCCTGTAAATACAAAGTCTATAACTTAACCTACCAACCTGGAAACTCGATATCTCTACTTATTAGTTTACTAAATATTCCTTCGATTTCATTCTAGGCCTTTGAGGGAGGAGGTACATAAATAAAATAGGAGAGCCTCGCAAGAAAATGCCTTATCAACCAAGTTTAGACTTAAAGGCCCAGAATCACTTAAGTAAGATTTTCCAAAGGTTTCTAATTGTTCCTTTCCCTTGTTAATTCTTCATAACCTAGCTTCTCCAAAAGATTCTAAGAAATGCGGAATATCCAAGACTTAATGACTAGGATACAGAGACAATTAATCTTTCCTTATATTTACTTTATATTATTGGGTTGACTCTTGCTAACTACTAGAAACTGGGAAATAACCCCTTACTTTTCATACCTAGCTAAATCTTTCTATACCTTTCCTAGAAGCTACTATAAATAAAATACCTAAGAAAGATTAATTTCTATACTTTTTTCTTAACTTAAGTAAGAAATCTCTACCTTGAAAACACTGAATTCCACTCACTACATATTTTTTTTACAGCTCTGTCTCTTGGAAACCCGGTAAGACCTTACAACCCTTATTGTCTTACTAATTACTAAATTCCTTATTAACTAGATCAGGAAAATAAGGAAACAACCCTCACTTAACTTTATAAAGCAAAGCCTGCTTAGATTGTAGAGTGGAACTTCTTTCTATTTTCCTTAAAAAACTCGGTTTAGAGTTAGAGAAAGCAAGCGGTTAGTATAGAATAGTCTTGAAAAAAGAAGCTACCCTAAGAAATTCTAAGGGTTACCTCTCCCATAGAATAAGACCTCAAAACCTGAAGTATCTGAGACTGACTACTCCTAAGGAACATGAACATGTTTCCTGCTTTGACCCCAAGACTTTATTCCAAGGCTTTGGTCAACATTTCCCATATAAATAATTCACAACTCCTATCTAGTTATAGAGACCAGTAAGAAATTTCCCTTTCTAAAAAAGATTCTACTCTTAGGAAACCGACCCCCAAGAAAGAGATAGTTAAACAGTTCCTCACTTAATAACAGGAATATCCACATATACCCTAATAACCTAAGAATTTCACCTGTATACCAGGCACACTCTTTATAAATCAGTAAATGCTTTTTTTTTAATAAATCGAAATGTTAAAGAAAATGGGTCCTGATTTACTAGAACAATTCCTAAGTTACTATCCAATCTTTACTAGTTTAGAGGTCCAGTGGTTCATTCGAGGCTTATATAGTCTACTACTATTATTATTTGAATTCCTCTTTTTTTTTTTAATTAGTATTGCGTTTCATTACTTTTCAATCCGGAACTAAAGGAACTCCAAATTTCTTGTAAATACCTCTCAAAAGTAAGGAATTTGCTTTCGGTTTCGATACTTAGATTTTCCTCTGGTGGCGAATCAGACCGAGCCTTTTCTCTACGCGTACTAACGTATGGCAAGGAGATAAACTGAGCTTAGACTAGTACAACAAGGATTTTTTGATATATCTATTCTAAAACTCTTGAGCTGTGTGAAGGGTGGATAATTTCTATGTTTGTATGTATTGACAACCGGCATAAGATCTTCTCCTTAGGTTAGCTAATCCTAAAAGGAGTAAGTTACGCTTTAAATAATGTAGGATCCCTTTTTTTGACTCAAGGAAATACTCCATACAAGAGAGCTAAATCTCAGCATAGAACTTCTGAGTGCGTGTAATTTAATTAGAACGGTTACGAAGCTAATGTAATGTCTTTTGTGGTTAGTAGAGGAACAAACTGTAGAAAGAATAACACTAATTGACTCCGCAAATTTCTAATAGGAATTTTAGAACTGGACTAGAATCACATTTTTGCGTAGTACCTAATTAATAGAATTAAAGATCTCGAACTTCTACTTAAACTTTTTATACGCGAGCTTTTTAGTTTAGCGCCAACCTCGACTCGATTTGAACGCGGGTGTCTCTGCTTATTCAAGTCATGTTTTACTTTGGAATTTTAGAGTCTTGCTTGGCAGGTAGCTTCCATCTAAATTAACTAAGACTTTTTTAATGGGTTTCAGTAAGATGAGATATTAAGTTCTTAATCTCATAGCTAGGGAGAATAACTTCTTCTATTAAGTGAATATTCATTTGTAATCTTGTACTAGAACTCCTGGAATTCCGCTATAATTTACTACGAGAAAAAAATCCAGGATAACCATATTTTTTAGGGTCCCATATTAGCTCAATTTAGCAAAATGAAAAAACTCGACTTGTGGAAAATTGCCTACAAACTATCTCGCGATACTCTTACTATTAGAACTAAAAAAACCAGATATCCGCTTCAAAAAAAGCCTCGCTTATCCTAGTAGAAAATGCAGCTCCAAAAGGAGAAAGTCCTGTGAATTTTAGCACCCTAAGCTACCCTCTAGGAATACCCTAGAACAACCTAGTACTTAAAATTACTTGTTAAGAAGTTGAGTAAAACCTAGCCGCTCCGAATCAAAACGGGTTCGGTACTACTAAACTACTCAATTTTGAAATATTGCCTCCTTTAATTGGTTAAACAAAGATATTGTATAATAACCTAAATATACTAGCCAAATCTCGGCGTCTAACAGAACTCTTATTTTATCTTTCCAAACTCTAAATTTACCCTTATGTAAACCGGCAGGGAATGCCTTGCTCTTACCTAGGTTTAACTTACAGGAGCCGTAACCCACTTATCAGACGAGAAGGATAGAATGTACTTACTAGGGTAGGATTGCTCGCTAGGGCTCTCTTGTTAAATAAAGGACAGTTAGAATTACTTAGATAAAAAGGTTTTTCTTATACTCTTGAAATCTCGGAATTGAGAAGAGAGATAGTATGTAAGGATTATATACCTTTAATCAAGTTTACATTCGGTAACAGAAATCCCAAAAGCCAGGCAGTTTCCTATTTTTTACTAGACCCCAATTCCTTTTTCAAGGTTTCTGATTTCTAGTAATAACACAAATATAGGCTCGAGATGTAAATTTCACTATGTCTTCATAAAGTTAAAAGGCATGGACTAAGACAGTTCCTATTGTATTCAAAAGTAGATCCACAAGTATTCCTTCTTATAGAAAGCTTTTTGGAAGCTCGCTTCACCTACCTTGAATTAAGAGTTCTATCTTAGCCAAGTGCCTGTTCTATTACAGAGTTCGTATAAAGGGTCTCGGAAGGGTAACAGCTGAAACCTCGGTATTCATATTATCCAGTGGGTTTTCAATAATGACGTAACGTTCAATTATTTCTACAAATAAAAGTACTTTACAAAGACGGCTGGTTAAGAATGTTTTTGTAAAAAAAGGCGTATAATTGAAGCCCCCTTCTTTGATTCATGAGGAATCCAGAAGTCCAGTAAGAATTAAGTGTTTACTTATTTCTTTTGTTTCGTTGGCGCTGCTCTACTATAGGAGCTCACACAAGAATTTCTGCAGCTTAGCTTAACAGATTGCACTTTAAACTACTTTATTCTCGCTCTGGACTTGTTTTTATGAGAGAGCCGACTATAAAGGGTACTCCCACTCGGCATACTCTAAAGCAGTGACTAGAACCGGAAGGGCCTAAAGAAAATTCTCTTTATCATTCTAGAGATTTGATTCCATATTCATGACCGACTCTCTCCCTTAGACTTATCTAGTCTTGGTTTTATTTAATAAGAGAGAAAAGTTCCTCAAGATTATTATTATTAGCGTATCTCTTGCTAAGTCTAAACAAGCTTTCTTTTATTCTTAATTGCATTTTTTTCTGTTGGTATCTAATAGATGAGGAGAGGACCCCAACATAGTTAAGAAGGGAGTTGTAAATTACTCCTAAAGTGGGATTTTAGACTATTGATTGTCAAGGCAAAATAGGATTTTATTTTAACAGTATAACCCTTTTTTATACTTTTGGCTTAATTACCCATACAGTAGGGGTATAATAATAACGGACTGCTTTCACTGTCTTTGGCTCGCAGTAGTTAACCTTCTTTGGCTTGCAATTTCTGGGTAGAGAGTGCCCTTTCTAGCTAACATTGGCCTACTTAACCTAATTCTTTCGCTAACAACTGAATGCTGAATACACCTAACACCCAACCAACTTGAAATCCTCTCTTTGTACTCCTCTAATCTAAGAATCTAACATTAAGAACACCGTCCGCGGCTATTCAATGTACTCTTCTTAGCAAGCTATCTTTAACATAAGGAAGATGTACGATTAAAGGGGCTTTTTTAGCTCTATTTAAACTTGCATCTTCTCGAGGGTCCATAGAGTACCTCCTTTTTTTTAGGTTAATGGACTAGTTCTTACTTATGACTGACTGCGTTCTCCAATTTCTTTATACTCCGGCCGCTTTCTTCCTTGAACTAATATTAAAACGAGAGCAACTAAAAGTACATTATATCGCACGAAAAGGTCCTTAGAATTGATTCTAAACACCTAGCCTAGCTCTAACTCGTCGGATATCTATTTATATTAGCGAGTCCTTAACTACTTAACTACTAGTTTTATAGAAAATTACAAAAACAAGTTCTATATTCTCTATAAAAGTTAACGGGAACCTTATCTGAACTGCTGTAGGAACTGAGCCCAACCGCCCTTTCTCCACTAGCTGCCTCAAAAGCCTTTGTACTAGAGCTGCCTTGTATATCTTCAAAGCTATTTTGTAAGTCTACCAATGAGCGCAAAACAAAGTCAATTTATAGTTAAACCAATGCTATTATCTCATATAAATTCATTACTTTTTTGATCGGATTAACTAGAAAATTCTAAGATTCTCTATTAGATTTTTTAGGGTTACTTTAATTATAGTGTGCTTCATTTTATTCCGTATAAAAAACTAGCTAGAGGGACACCTAGAATTTTATACTAAAGGGGTATGCTAGTAAGAAACCTTAGAGTCTTGTAATGCCTCTCTCCTGTGTTAAAGTATGTAACTACAAAGATATTAGGAACAAGAAAGAGAAATCTCGGCTTAGCCTTGGGGATCCTGGCAAAAGTAACACCTTTTGAGGCTTAAAATATTTAGATAAGATATGGGAGCCCAAGTATATGTTGAATAAAGTTTAATGAGTAGAAATTGTTCCTTAAATAGAAAAATCTGACACAGGGCATCCCTTAGCAAAGGTCGCAGGTTCAAGTCGAGCTTTTTGCCGAATTGCTTAGCAAGACCGTTTATAAAGTTCTGAAACGTATGAAATTTTTTTTTAGGCTCGCATTTGGTATGTTACCAATTCGAAATAAAGTTAGTTCTTAGAAAAATATCGGGGAAAAAGTACAGAATAAATAGACCTTAAGAGTCCAGTAACGGTATGTTTTTAAATTAAAATGAGCATAGGGATTTCTTTTTTGGAGTAGATTAGGGGCTTTTACAAGCTAGAAAAAAACTTTTAATTATCGGAAACTCCGGAGAGTTATGGCTTTCTAGACCAATCTTTATAGATTAAAAACATCTTTGCTTTATCTTTATTAAGTCGAGTTCAAATGCATGCAATGTATATAATACAGTTTTTGTAGAAGTGCTTTTTTCTTTAAGTTCGGAAGGGGTCCGTATGCAATTCCGCGGTTTATTAAATAAAGTCTTACTTAAGGCAGGGTATTCTATCAAATTTCTAAAGTAAACGTTTTTCTGCTATTTAGTTTTAAACTTAGTACATTTTTCTACCTGTCTAAGTACAATCCGAAGTCTTTCAAGATTTAGAAAAGAAGGAAGTCCTAGTTACACTTTTTTTAGGGTACTAACAAGGTAGACTTGCTCTTTATTACACAGGAATTAATTAATAAAAGAAACCCTTGCCTCCCAATTTCCTAGGTTATTTAGTGATCCTGTAAGTAGGACTTTTGATAATGCCTCGTAACGGCGGGTGACTCTTTGGTTAAGAGAACTCTTTGAGATCCGTATTAAAGAGAAGCAGGTTTTTTTGATATAATCAAGGCTAAGAAGTAATATCTAGGACAATCCTTGAATAATAAAGAACTGGAAACTCTCACCATCAGTTAAAATACCAAAACTTTGTCCATGCGAGTCAAGTGGAAAACGGGTTCCTTTTCTTGTGTGTATCCAAAGCGAGGGTGCGTCTTACTTTAGCTGACTTGATATCATAATTTTCTATAAGATCTTGCCTTGAAATAGAAAACTAAGTAAAAAGTAACTGGGACTAAGGAGATATCTTACCCACTAAAAAGAAAGTTAATAAACTCCAGGAATTTCCGTTTTACGTAGGGCCGTCTCTGAGATTAAGTCTAAAGAGTAAGATTGTTTCGGGATAGAGGAAACCCTTTATACCTTGCCGGATACTTGAGTTCATGGAAGTCTATATGATTAGCTCGAGCTTATAAACCCGGTCTCTTTAGGCGCCCAGTTAGTGAAGAGAGTCTTATAAAGGGTGAAGGAACCTATTATTCTGCAGTTGACAAAGACTTTGAAAGAAGATCACAAACAAGTTGAGTTTTTCTTGCTGATATATGCTATGGGGCTTCTGAAAAGGAAAACTTGAGGCCATAACTTTGAAGTGATTCCTTTTACTCGATTTTAAAAAGTATTATACTAGTCAACGGTATCCAGATTTCCCAAGAGACGCCCTTGAAGCGAAACAAAAGAAGCAGTATGTACACAATCGAAATGAAGCAAAAGACTAAGGGCCAGCCGAAATTGCTTATAAAGAAGAAAGATACTTAAAGTAGAATTAGTAATAGGATTCCATTGTAAAAGTCTAAATCTTACTCTTCCGTTTCTCCTGTTAAATCAAAGGCGTAAATAATTAAAAGCCGTAGGTTCGACCCTTATGAACTAAAAAGCTCACGTACAAAAAGAAGTTCAGGATCTTCTTTTATTCGTTACTTACTCAAAATTGGATTCTCAAGGCCTAGTTCTAAAATTCTTAGTTATAGATATTCGTACAGTCAACCAACCCTATTCTTGCTTATAGTTTGTTCTACTGCATTAACTTCATAGCCATCTCTTTAAAGCACTCGGAAGCTCCTCGCATTAATAACCTAGCCAGTTTTGTATGGAATATTCTTTGAGTTATACAAGAGATACTATTACAGACTTTCCGAAGAAAAAGGCGCACAAATTACTAAGAGTTTAGGATCACAAAATATGTAAATAAATAGATCTTAATTCACCAATAGGAGTCTTCTTCTGTTAAAATTGGAATTCATGTAAAGTTTATAAAAATACAGGATCCTTTATTATAGGTTTTATTAAGTACTACACAAAAAATGAGATTCTTGCTAAGTTGTTCTTAGGATAACTAGGGAAATTGAGCGGCTACTTACTGGAGCACCCCTTTCCAAGGTCTATATTCATACCAAAGAGTCAACTTAGTTAGGTTTTCTTTCCGCTTGCTAGGACTTAGAACTCCTATCTCTCTCTAAAGTCGCTTAGTGCAAAAAAAGGTTCTCTTAATAATCATCAGCTACAAAGAATAAAATAAGTTCTACTATCTTCAAATCTTTTAGGTCTAATGTGAAGTACATAATTGCATAAGAGCGTTCATCCTATGATTATTAAGCCTTGTTGTTCTTAATACTCCATGTAGAAAGTACTTTATGAATGAACATGAACTTTGCCCTTTCTTTATATAGTAACTAAATTCAGTATAACTTTGTTGAAAATAAGGACCCCTTCGATTGATATGCACTGACGAGGATCCTGTAAGAAAAAAACCTAATTCAATATGTTCCAAAACTAACTACTAGAGAAAGATGAGCTGTTAGCAAAGAGAAAAGAAGTTAGAAATTCCGGAAATCCAGTTAAATAAGGGCGCACTGAAAGTGTAGGAGCTCGGAGTTCCAAAACTCTCATATAAAATAAGACCAAGCGCTTCCTTTAAGTACTTCTTACCTGCCGACAAGGCTAGTGAATACGAAAGGATTCGTTGCCTTTTGACTGCAATTTTGTGTAGGTATTGTACCCTTTTTTACCAATCTGCTACTACTAAAAGTTTTTTCTATTTCTGAGTCAAAGTTTAGAGACTAATAGCTCTTTATGCAGTGGCTCAGGGTATAATATAACTTATAAAGGATCCATCTGGGTTTCCAGTTGCCGATTTTCGGGAACCTATACCTGTATTATCTATCTTCAAAGGAGTCCTCTTGCAGCCTATCTTTTCTAGCCCCATTGTACTGCTCTTCTTATTGTAGATTGTAGCTAGGAGTTACTCTAGCTTTATTATTTTTTAATTAGTTACTAAAGGACTAGATAAGCAAAAGTGTATCATTTATAGATAGAACGGAAATACCTATAATCAACACTAACAACTAGAAAAGCAGACTTCAACTTGACTACCTCTTCACTTTGGTTTTCTTCTCTACCCTTACTTACTTTGTTACTCTGGATCTGTATCCTAATCTTAATCTTAAAAGACCCTTCTTAGTTTTCATGATGCTAGCAGCTATACCTAACCTGGTCTATAACCTGTAACTTTCCTCTGGGCTATACTCTTCATCACGAAACCAATAACTTCTTTAGAGCTATAATACTCTTATGCACTCGTTTAGAATAAAGCTACCTATTTAGGGGCACACTCCAAGATTTCGAGTACAATATAGAATTAGCAAAAAAATTGTAGCTCACTACGAAGATCAAATGTGCACACATTTAGCAGTTATCAAGTACCTGACGCCGGTTTTCAATAAGTCTGGTCAGGAAATTGCTTGCTTTTTTTAAAAGAAACTGCTAATAGCAACTCCTTACTTTTTTTATAAGATGCATATTATATTCTTTAAACCAGGATTTTAAGAAAACAAATTCGTAAAAAAAGAAACATAAGCGCTCCTTCTTGATATTATAGAGCCCGTACTTCAAATTATTAGTTCGAGGAGCCTTTTCTCCACAAGCAAAACCATATGATAGTCTAAGGCTTCCCTTAGCTGGAAAGATTTTTAAGGAATATACGGAAAATATTAGAATCTCCCATCAATTAAGAGGCTCCGTAATAGCTTTGGCTAGAATTAAGAAACCCAGAGCCCTTATTCATGCACTAAAAATGACTTTAAAAACCTCTTATCTTACATTTTTATAATTGACTTTCTATATACTTTATTTGAAGTTACAATTTCTAGAGCCTACTCACGGGAACCTTTAAATTAGCAATGAGCTCTCATATGATAAAAATGCTAAAAAGCACGAGATTCATAGTGAGATCAACGGTTAAAGTCTGGTTATATTTGAAAATATACTCGCAATTTAGAACTGTATACGCTATTTAATAAATTTTGTACCCCAAGTTTAGTTTTAAGTAAGCATCACTGAACAATTATTGGACAACAGGATCAGAATGCCCTGAAAGTCCTAGATCTAAGGACTTAGTAAAAAACCCCTTAAATTAACCAGAAAATTAGAAATAATAAAAAAGGGGAACTAAAAACATATAGGCATAGGAGTCCTTTTGTTACAATTAGTTTCCGAACTTATTCCGTATCCTTTAGTTAGTTATTTTGATCCCTCATAAAGCATACCTAATGAAATAGTTTTTCTGTTTTGTTTGCGGAGGGGTTGATAAGATCAAGGTTCCCCCTTACTGACCCCTCTCGAGTCTTTGCCGGGTAAAAGTGTCCTACTTTACTCTCTAAAGAGCTACTGATAATACCAACCTAAATCTAAGTTCTTTTAATCTTGTGAAACACATATGAAATTATAAACTTAATAATTTGAAGTGATAACCCTTAATATAAGAAAAGTCCTATACCCGTACTTCAGAAATTTCCTATTTTATAAAAAAAGAAAAGGATAGCTGGTTCACTGCCGAAACCGGGATTTTTGGATAAAAGTATGCTTTGTTTAAATCCTCGAGAAGATTTTGCACGGAGATCCCGTCCCGTGTATTACTTGTTAGAACTTATAAGACTTGCTATATAAAAAACAAAATAAAATAGAGTTTGATACTATATACTAGTAAATTATGTAATAGATTATATTCTATTTATTATATTATATAGGTTAGGTGTTTTTTATATTATTTATAAAAAAAATAGTATAGATAAGTAAGTAATAGTCTAGGAGTTAGAGTAAAGTATATTACTCTTCTTCCCAAGTTATTATCATATAAATAAAGAGGAAAATGCCCTGGAGATATTAGAAAGGAAGTATATTAGATAATACATTCATACCTTAAAGAAACATCCTCTTAATCTTAAAAAGACCCAAGACTAAGACTAAAAACTTGAACCCATTTGAAAAACAAAGTAACACAAAAGCTAGACTACTTAAGTTGAATAAGGAAACTTACTCTTCAGACCTCTACTTTTTTTATTAAATAATACCTATCTTGAAAGCTATACCTCTCTGACCTTCTTTCGCAGGAGCTTTACTTGTTTGTACTCCTCCTCTAGCCTTTACTTTAGTAGATTTAAAACCACAGGAGCTCCGTTTAATTCCGTTAAAACTTTGCCTTGCTCCTAGAATCTGCTAAAATAACTCGTACAAATTCACTTTTACACTAGGGGAAATCCTTGATTAGATTGTATGTATAAACCTTCTTTATTGATACTACTTACTACTCTTACTCTGTATCTTGACAGCTTTCTGAGTCTTCATACGTATACTAAGCCCAGATCTAGTAATGAGAAACCCCCGATTTTGCAAAAGGACCTTATGAATAGAAAACCCTTATTTCCTATGAGTAAGTAGGAAAGAGGTTCACTCCTTAAAATGGGGATCCCGCAGAAAGAAAGTTTTAACAGATTGAAAAGAAGAGTGAGGGCCCTAAAAATACGAGGTAATAAGAGACCAGACAGTAAGGTACCTGAGAGCTCCCTTTAGTGATAACAAAAGCAAAGCCTTTTAGGAGAGCTAAAAAACTAGAAAAGTTAGCAGCTGCCCTCGTACTTCAATTATTGATACAAATAGCCAACCTTTACTAGACTCTTAAGGAAGGGCTTAAGAATAAGGTGAAAGTTAATTGGAAATGCCGCAAGAACCTGTTATATACCACGTAGCAAAGCACAAAAGATATGGAAAACTAGAAATATCTATATAATGTTAGAAATAAGTCAAATCTTTCTAGTTTCTATTTATACCCAGCTTTTGTACAAGTATACAAGACCTCAACGAGAAGGAACACTTTTTTAGTTTTGTGGGTGTATAGATTAGTTGGTAGAACATTGAGCTTTTAAGCTAGCGACTGCGGGTTCAAGCGGTTCCATTGTAGTAAAGTAGTACATACTTCCATAAAATTCCTATATTTAAATTAAATAGTACGGAAATCAACCATACATAAGGTCAGAGCACCCCTTTTACAAAATTATCAAAAAGCTAACTTATTTATGAAGAAAGGTATGGGATATTGTGTTAATGCTCTAAAAACCTTTACTCTTCTTACAGATGGCATGTTAGAGCCCTCAGCCCTAAATACTAGGAAGTTTTCTCCTGCTTTATCTTAGAAAGTTTCAATAGGAAATTGGGATAATACTAGTCAATTTTGACTAATAAAAAGAATTTTAGAACATGATAGGATAGCTCAAAGGACTATATAGTAATTGGGGCTCCTTTTCTTTATAAGATTGAATTTTTCGTTTTCTATGTATAAAAAGGGTTTACACGGGTCTTTTAGCGGGTATACTTCAATCTTACAGGACTCTCCAAAGGTAAACCTTGATTTTGGAACTTATCAAAGACTTATAAATAGACAAGAGATTGACTTCTCTCTAGCAAATTAGAATCACTTAATAAATAATAGAACCCATATATCTATTTAATCGAAAAGATTTAAATACAATATATTTGGTTATAAGGACAGTAAATTAGAAAAGATTCTAGGGGCTTTTGTGTTTGATGACAGGGAGAGGGAGGTTCACTAATATAAAAGACTCTCCCCGGTTTGGTATCAAAGGTATCTCTACTACTTAAACGTTCCTTTCAGGGTTGATCCAGCTCGAGTAATTTCTACCCAACTAATAAGTAGTAAGCAGCCCCCTTTGTTTACGAGGTAATACGCATATCAAGATATAGTTTTCCTTCCTGTACCTAAAAAACTAATGGAGGGTCTTACATCACATTATAGACCGAGTCAATTGTTTTTTCTGAAAACTCCACTAGAAGTTTTGTCTTGTTTCTTTGTCCATTCAAACTAGGATCAGGAAATGCCCCGAGTGCAGTAATCTGGCTTTAATAAATATTACAATGTTAGCTTTGGAATAAAGCTCTACTTAACTAGACTACATCCATAGTTTTTTGACATAACGGATCCGTGTTACTTCAAAGAATACTAGAAGCTCCTCAGTCTCATTGCCTTAAGTGCATTCTTTTTTTATAGTTGGAGATTCCATGGTAATTTGTATTAAAAACTACATTTTTATGTTAGTTTCTTAGTAATTGCTTAATCTCTTACTTGTGAATTAAAGAATAGTTAAGGCAAGGTATACATACTATGACTCTAAGTTGAGGAGTTGTTGATTAAAATCATGGGCAATTTCTCGTGTTAGTTTGTATAAAGTTGGGTTAGCAGAATATCCAGAGTTAAGGGGTGCTGCTTATTATTAAGAAAGAAAAGTGGACATAGGCTAGCGTAGTATATAACTACTAAGTTTTAGTGTCTGCTTAATTTAATAGGGACATTTACAGAAGGTAGTGAAGGTGCTCGGTTCCAAACAGGAACTAGTTTGATAATGGTAGAAAAGGGCTGAGGATTAAATTCCATTATATTAGTTATTAGATATGTGTTGATATGCGTTAGGTAAGAAATTTCTTAGTAGTTTAACGAATGTTAGATGCCCCTATTATGCCGAAAGGATAAGAATTTCTAGTAGATTTTATTTCATATTATAATGTCTCAAACTAAAGAAAAATTCTTCTATTAAATTAAGAGCCTCCAGTTTTAGAAAATAAACATGTTTACTTACTAAATAAGTCCTAACAACACTCTCTGGATAGCCACCTGTTTATAAACAAAAGGGTTTCCTAGATCGAATTGGTTTACTTTATCTTCTTTTTTTCGTGTCTCCTATATCTATATGCATTACATTTTATTTACTAATCCGCTAAAAGGTTCTTGTCTTGGTTCTTCTATGAAGTCATTCCAATAGCAACCTAGTTCTCTAGGAATTTTAGGCCCTAAAAAGTACTAATCAAAAGTATTGCACTTAGTAACTTGGTTTTTGAAGA
>JAYMTE010001032.1:0-14674 GCA_036897545.1 Pelargonium fulgidum
TAATTTAATATGTTTATTCATTTTAAGTTTAATGTTGTTGAAATATATGTAAATTGTTGAGGGTAAATAATAGAGATATTATTCATATTTAATAAATAAAAAAATACATGAAAAATACATGAAAAAAGAGTACATAAAAAAATACTTTTTCAAAATTAAAATGAAAATAGGATTATTGTATTTGAGCGAAAATGAATTTTAGTCAACATATTAGAATAAGCCAAAAAGCCTCCCACATAGGCTGCGGCTCCACCCCTCTTCCGCGCCAGTCTCTGCCTGCCACTGCCTCTAAACCAACTGTTTCAAGTAAAGATGAATTGGTCTCTAACTTGAGTATTTAGCTAAGTTCATGTAAGCAAATTTATGTTTGAATGGTCTATTTCAATTTTAAGAATTTGAAATAAAAATAATTTATTTATCCTTTTCATTTGTTCATTTCATGTTCTTGATCTTTGATGTGTCTCATGTTGGTGATTTTTCAAAATAATGGATAAATACGCAAATATAGGATCGGCGGAGGACATTCTCGGTATCAACACTTTATTATTTTGAAATGTACTTCTCCGTCTCAAAATGAGTATCATGTTTATATTATTTTTTAAAAAAAATTAAGGATTACCA
Source organism: Pelargonium fulgidum (assembly GCA_036897545.1). NCBI lineage: Eukaryota > Viridiplantae > Streptophyta > Magnoliopsida > Geraniales > Geraniaceae > Pelargonium > Pelargonium fulgidum. The sequence continues at coordinate 622 of JAYMTE010001032.1, forward strand.
GATAATTTAATGTGTTTTCAATATTACTCTCACTTTTTCACGTACACCTCATGTGCAGTTCAAATTTGCCAATGTGCGGTTTATGTAATGTATAAATGATAAGAGTAATATGACAAAAACAATAATGTAATAACCTAAAAATAAAAACAGAATACTCATTTTAGGACGGAAAGAGAACATTCGAGATTAGTAAATCAAGTTACTCATATTATGATATTTTGTATCATATTTGTTCATTATAAAGTCTGTAATTCACCATTAATTTTATAAAAATAACTTGTAATTTGAAAAATATTAGTTTGTCCTCACAACTTGACCTTTAGCAGCTCCTTCAACTTTTTTAGCAAGAAGAAGAGAATGAGAAATTCTCAATTCTTTTTTCTTTATTGAACAAGAGAAATTCTCAATTCTTCATTGCAATAGAGCCCTAAAAAAGCATCGCAAAGTAAGTCTTGCATTATATTTAACTTCACCATTTCTTATGGTTTGAGCAAACAAGATGTTGATTACTTGCAAGACATCTAAACAAGATATTTACTTTTCATGTCTATTAGCAAGAAAAATAACTTATTAACAGTATTACAAATTAAAATATATATTTCCACACTGTCCCATTCCAAAATGAATATCTTGGTTTCTATCTATTTGAAAAAAATTGAAAAATTAGTCGGCGTTATACATATATCGTGCATCCACATGAGCATGTGATGATAAACTCAATGAATACTAACTTATAATACCAATAATGTTAATAATTCATACGTAACCAACTTCCTAATAAAGAAAAACTAGGCCACTACAGCATTACAAATAAGCTTAAAGTCTCAAAACTAATAAATAGAGTAGAAAAGATCACATAGGATTCACAGTAGCAAATGAAACTTTAAGTTACATCCACAATCACTAAATCTAATGTGTTTAGGTACAGCCCACAAAAAAGAGTCTCCTACAGTTTCTATATTTTGTATTCCATCCTCTAAACTTCTACTGTTGAATCGGCAATGCAGAAGCTTATATTTTCTTCAACCAATTTGAAAAAGAAAATAACCCTAAGATTTAACCACATTTTTACTATGGAATTTCCTCCCAGCTTCAATAGCTTCCCTGCAAGGATGGCAAGAGCAAGCAGTTAGGTATTTTTATATAGAAACAAAAATTAACCCATTGATAATCATTATGCGAGTAAAGCTGCTAATTTTGCAAAACCTTGCACAGATTACTAACTCCGCCCAAATTCAAAAGACTGTATCAGCAAGCAATAACATTCAGGTTGCGTTTGGGAACATACATTTGATTTGAAATTTTGGATTTGAAATGTTGTATTTCAAATGCAAATATAATATTTGGGAAATCATAGAATTTCAAATGACAAGGTAAGAGTTGTCATTTGAAATCTCATGTTCTGAGCACGTTTTGAATGCTACTGGATTTATCTCAAATCCATATTCTTGGAGTTCCCAAACAGTTCATTGACTCAAATCCAGCATTTCAAATCAAATGTTGGTTTCCGAACACACAATCACATTATTTCATGTGTTGTACTAGTTGGATAACTAATCATACCAAGTAATCGAAATCATTGAAAATCTAGAGATTTATTTATTTGGTTGTACCTGAAAGCATTAACTAGCTCCTTATTTTCTGGATCAAGCTGTACACCCTCATAAAATGAATTGGCTGCTTCATCAAACCTCTGTTACGAAGGAGAAAATAAACAATGTGAAGCAATATAAATCTTCTTTTTTCAATTCATGATGATCAACAAGAAAAGATGAGATCATGCCTGCAACAAACGTAGAGCTGCACCCTCCCGATAGCAAGCTTTTGGCCAATCAGGTCTTAATGCCCTGCACTCCTTTGCATCGGATAAAGCATGCTCAGCTTGTCCCAGAAGAAGCCAACAAAGGCTTCTATTGGATGGCAAAGTAGCATCTGTTGGATCTAGATCAATTGCCTGCAAATGCATCAGCATTAGTACTTACATAACGTAGGACAACAAAATGAAACAAGAAATTGAGAGAAAAATGTGGGAGGAATTAAGAAGAAAGAGATGGGAGAAATCTTGGGAGAGAAAAATGATAATATGTTCACAGTTGAACGTTAAACCAGAAATATTCGTACTCCCAAATACAAGTTTAAAGCAGTTCAGTAGAATAATAGAACTTCAATCCAATTAGCTTAACATTGGGACTAATCAAGTTTCTAATGAACTACAATTCAATAAAGCAGAATTCAATCAAACATGATTTTTACATTTTGAACGGAAAAATTAAGTTCTGTGTATAGGCATAATAATATATAACATTGATGTGAGATTTTATTTGTATTTTCATTTTTTTTTTCTATGAGAAAAAGGAAGTGCATGAATTTTAATTTATTTTGAACTAACATAGGTTGCACTCTTTGAATCACTTCCTTGTAAAAGACTTCTCCCACTACTTTGTTCGAAAAGTAATTAATTTGTGACAAACCCAATTATATTTTAGTGGTGCGGTGTGGACCTATTATTGTGATTTATGAGTGTGAGGAGTTAGACTATTATGCACTATTCTTCAATATGCACTTCATTTTCCTTCCTTAACATAACAACACTAAATGTCCAATCAAATGAGCCAATTATAATTTGTAACTACTAACTAGAGACCGAATACCATGTTAGATAATTACACTAGAAATTCAAAAATAATAATAATAAATATGTTAAAATGGGTAATATATATATTCAACTACTGGTGACTAATTTTTTTTTTTTAATAGATCAAAATAGACATTTTGTATTTTATTCATATAAAGTCCTCCAGCACCAGCAATCACAAAGCAAAAGACAAGATTATAATTCCAAATCTTGCAACAGAACACAGTGATATTTAGTATTTACATTCAAAGTAGAGAACAGGTGTAGAATGTACTTGTGTATATGCATCAATGGCCATAGCATAATCCTTTCTTTTGAAAGCATCATGTCCTCTTGCTTTTGCTTCTGCAGCCTTCTTCTTCGCTTCAGGTGTCACCTGAACAATTGCCAAAAATTTGTGAAGATGAAAAAAATATAAGACTAAATGCATTTTCACTTACTAAACAATAAGACTATGCAGTAATAATTTGAAGCATGAATCAGCCAAAAATATCACCTGATTAGCAGGATCAAGATAACTAACATTAACAAGAACATACATCAGAAGATCTAAATCGAAGCAGCCATACAATACTTGACTAATCCAATTAACTGCATGTAGTTCAGGTGAGAATCCCTCTCAACTACCAAATAAGTTTTCATTATTATCATGAACTAAGTGCTCAAACTTCTGAAACATTAATAAAAGCAAATGGAATAATCACTTGTAAACTTATACATGGAAATAATCAGAGGAAGATAGAAAACAAAAACTCGTCAATTTTTTTCTAATGATCCCATGGTGAAATATTCTCTTCAACAGAATTTGAAGACACTTAAAATGTTCCTCAGTTTTACTCAGCATTCCTGATAATTTGTGTTCAAAACCATTAATAAGATAAAATAATAATAATAATAAAAATTATTAAATTGAAACTTAACAAGAGTAACAAGGATAGGGGTCCATAAAAATTAATCTTGCTCTAATTTACCTACTTGGATTGAATATGCTATAGAATAATGAATTAAAGTGATACTATTACATAAAATCATATCCACACAAACATTCACACTATTTGTCAAGGCCAAAAGTGGAAACTAAGAAGATACAGGTACCAGTGCACCTCCATAAAAAACCGGGCAGAAATAATGCACAAACCAACAAAAAAGGTACATTGGTAGATAAAATTAGCACCTCGAGAAGTTTTAGTGATGCCTTCTTTTCCACTGCATTCTTCATTTCATCCTGCAAATAATCCCTTTTTAGTTAATACAATATATATATATATAAAAGAGAGAAACTAAAAGGTAGTCAATCTACAGTAAGTAGTACTAAGTTGCATTTTTGTTTGTAAACTAGATTCCAAGCAGTAAACCATAAACATATTGCGCTTTGTTTTCTGGTCAGGTTAGCTTTCTATGTCCATGAACCCCTTCCATTTCACACACAGTGAATACACTACTCATCCAAGGGTCAAACAGAGGTTTGAATTAGACAGGAAGAAAAACAAAACCCTTTGTTTAGCATGCTGATATGACAGGGAAACAGAACTAAAACCACAGGTTTTGCATTCTGACCCAAAAGAGACAATAATAACTGGTCCATCACGGCTATCAAGGAGGCACCAATTCAGACACGTGATTCGGATTTTCAAAAATGTAGGATGTGATTCACTAGAATGCATTTTATTATAAATAATTTTTTTTATATGTAAAATAATATAATGTATTTTTAATTATGTTAGGAGTTTAATAATTAAATTAAACAACCAATCACTTATCATAGACCAAAATTAAAACAAATCAAACAAAAATCTGTAAATCAGCCAATTATTCATTAAAATAAAAATAAAGAAAGAAATAAAATCCGGTATATCAGCCAAACCGAAGAAAAAAAAATCAGCAAAATAAATAAATAGAAAGGAAGAGAAATTAATCTATAAATCAGCCCAGGCAATAACCAAACAAAAAAAAGTAAGAGAAAAAACGACATAAATCAGCAAAAAGAACAAAGAGTGAAAATGACATATATATAAGCCAAACCAAAAACCCCTAAAAAAGAAAAAACAAAAACGTATAAATCAACACACACAAAAAAAGAGAGCTAAAATAACCTAAAAATCAGCCGAAAACCATAAAACAAGAGAGAGAGAGAGAGAGAGAGATGTCAGTCTAAATCAACTTCTCTCTTCACTCCCTCTTCCGCAAATCTGAATCGACTGGTGCCTCAGGCAACTTCAGATCGATTAAGTTAGCATAAAAATATATTCTTTAAGGCTCAATTTGCGTCTCTTAAGCATCCAATCCAAATCCTTTTTTGTTCCAAACTTTCAATTTTCTCAGTTCAAATTCGTAGGGTATGTAACAAATTGGTGCTTCCTAGATGGCTATAGCTAAGGCTAGAAAGAAAAGATCACACAACTAAACATGTGAAGTCATGTTAATTTTAAGAAATTGACACTAGAACCAAAAATGGAATAGTTGGTGATGTCTACTTAAATTTATGGTCATTTTATTATATAACAAAGACACTAGAAACTAATTAAGGCAAAGATCATTTCACCTTGTCTGCAAGAAACACCCAACCCAAAATTAGTTTTATGATCCTAATACCTGTTTGTTAGTTTCAGATTGCATATATTCAAGAATTCCATCAATGCTCCACTCTGGAACATGCTGAATTTTTGACGTCAAGGGGAAGAGCATTTCAACAGCTACACGATTGCCCCGTGCAGCTGCAACTTGTATTGGCTTGAAGCCATCCTGTGAAGCAACGCGAATTAGTTTAAACCATATAAAAGAAAGAACCAAGTAATGTTAATTGAATTAGCATTTGTTTGAAGACGCTGCATTTTAGATAAAAGGTAATAGCTAAAACTAAATAACTTTCTATTTTCATTTACATGAATGAAACAGCAGGCTATTCTCTTGAACTTAGAGCACCACAACTATCGAAATTGACCGTACTTAACACTATTAAGGAACTAGTCAGAATGTCAATTTAAAACCCACAGATCAACATGGTGTCAGCAAGAACAAACTACATCTATATGAATCATTGATAATAAACTCATTGTATAATTACCCATTTGCTAAAACAACCCAAGACACTAAACTGGCCCTCACTAAATCCTTTTAAAAATTAAACCCTATTAATTTTTTCCCTCCACCTGCTGCCATCCATCCTAGGATCCTACTCCAAACTATTATACCATCCAAGCCATTATGTCATAACTTCTTCTACACACTTTTAATATTGTTCAAGTGTTCCTCTTCATTTCCACACAGACCCACATAGTTTGTTGTCACAGCGAGGTCACATGTCGAGTCAAGGAATCAACCTCTTCGCAAAAGAAGTGGTGACATGACATTCACAAATGACCCTCTCCAAACCTCACAATAGTGCGAGCCTCATGTCTTGGGCCGTCACTTTTTCTGAAAAGCTAAACTCATCCTATCAATTGTGCCTTACCTGTAACTTTGTAGGTGGCACTTGAAAATTATAATTTACTCATATTATTTGTCTCCTGAATAGGAGATCTCAAAATTAGATTTAAGATGTTTTGGTTTAAACTTGGGAGATATCCCAAGTTGTCATTGTATGTGTGAAACTTATGATTTTCTTAACCTTTCTATTTCTGTTTTATACTTGGAGTATAATTATAATCTCTTTCTTCATATATGTAAACTTAATGTCATACAACCATACATCAACGTTATTCAAACACTTTGTTTTCATAGTAAAAAACAATGACATTAATTAGATATGATAAGCAAAATTGTCAGTCCACAAATTATCTCACCTAGAAGAGTATGCATGAGTTTGCTTCATATGCACGAAATGGATACACAAAAATGCATAAAAATTAAAAAGAGTTAAACAAAATATAATTGCAGGTAAACAAATGAAGACAACAACACCTCATCTCCAACATTTGGATCAGCTCCAGCCTTTAGTAAGCAATTTAGGATTTCCAAATTTCCAATATCGGCAGCAATGTGTAATGGGGTTGCTCCACCAGCTGAAATGTTCACATTAGCACCTGCCTATGAACAAGATAATGAAAGTCAATGCTACATTCACAGTTACAAAACGAAATGAAGCAAAGATAAACGGAATAAATCCACATTACCACAAGCATAATAACTAAATGCCAATAATGCACCAGAAGGGGAAAAACAAAGAGATATATGAATGTGTTGTATGTGTGTAATTGTGTGCTGGGAGGGAGAGAAGAAAGCCTGAAGCTCCTGTTAAGTCTACATGTCCTACAACTTACAAAAATGCTTCACTTTCAAGGAAGATACTTTATTGCTTTTTAATCAATGAAACCTTAATTGTATTTGGAAAATACACAAGCTCATTTCATTAGTTCCAACTTCCCATGATCAATACGCAGAGAGAAAATATGAGGGCGCCATTCTGGTGAATGAATTTATTAAATACAGTAACCATAAAAAGAAGAAAAAATGAATGTGTGTTATCATAAAAATAAATAAATAAAAAATAAAACTAAGGGTACGACTATGATTTTAAGAATTACCAATCTAGCATGACCATACCATACTTATCTATACATTTACCAAGATAAAATGTACCAAAAAACAATGAATCCTAGAACTAATCTCCAGTTAAGGATAAGTAACTCTAAACAATGCCAAATTCTTTGGAGAAGCCCCTGCCCCAAACCCCTAATTTGCGTTGATATTGGTGGGAGACATGAATTTTCTTCAAGCAGCATTGTAAAAACCATTTATGTGCCATAAAACCTTGAAAATATAAAATCTCGTAGGGAAAGGAAAATACTGAACCTGAATCAACAACTCTAAGCATGGCAGTGAACCGGCTGCCACAGCTGACAACAGTGGTGTAATACCATCATCAGTTTCAATGTTAGGCTGCAAAACAATGTTATACAAATCTCAAAAACCATATAATCAGAAACATAAAAAAATTAAAACATTCACTTTGAATCCTCAATCCAAAACAGAGCAACATATGAATAATTTTATTTTTTTATACCACTGATTGGTGAACCCAGAGTGCGAGCCCAATTTTCCCAATCTAGTGGGTCCATTGTTTTCAGTGTCTTACGACACCTAGGCAGGTCTAACGACCTGTAGCACCAAAAAGTGATCTTTTACACCACCACCACATATGCCATGGAGCTTGGAAAGCTCCATTAGGTAGCTAACATATAAATAATTGATACCAGGTGTGTATTTATATCCTCACATCTGCACATCATAACCCTAATTTTGATGCTTTTGAGCAAATCTCATTATTTGAACCAATGAAGTGAATGTGGTTTCAGATTTCATGTGTCAATTTAATCCATGGATGTTGGCTTTTCAACTGTTTCCTTGAACATACAGGAATATGGTAGATAATAAACTTCAATATTTTTTTAAACTCTATAGAATTTGGTATTTAAACTCCATAGAATTAAGGGCCTATAATCTGGAAATCTCATCAGCCAGCAGAATTTCTCTTTCCACAACAAATTGCGAGAACCACATGGGGTGCCTAAGTGTGTCAGTGAACACATGCATTGACCAATCAAATTTATCACCCATATGAAATTCTAATAGATTGGAATCCACAATCTATTTTTGTTAACATAAACGAAGAATTGTTATTAGTTAGTAACATTGACAAAGTATATAGACGAGGACACAATGTACTACTAAAGAGAAACGAAGAAAGGTTATGTTGAATTTCAATAATGGATTACATATAACGGCTTGGGCTTCCACTACTATAAGGTGAACCTTATTAGTAGAGTTTCACTTGCACCTTTACATGTCTCATTCGTTTCACACAACTTCAACAGGCTGCATCAAAATAGCCTTCCAATCACTATGATTATCATCAAAATAAATGTCCCTAAAAGAACGTGAATGCAGTAGCCAAAAGTGGTGCAAGAAAGAAAACTCTATTCCTCAACAATAGTCCAGTTACTTCTTGGCACAGAACCCACAAGACTGCAAAGGATCATACCACCACAACACCTTCCCCCTACCTCTATAACCAAATTCCACAAATATAGGTCAAGGGTTCATAGCAAATAACCAACAGTAGAGGCAAAACCATAACTCAAAAAAAAAATATATGTTTCAAATATAAAAATCTCACATCAAGATACTGTAAGAACAGGGTTTTTTTTCCTGTAAAACTCTTACACACATGGTTGTTAAAAATCCCAATTCCCGATACAATTCATGATTTGGAGGTTAAAAGCTTCAAAATCATATTTGAATCTTGGAATGACATGAAATTGCATGAATCTGCCGATTCAGATGTGACTCGGTTGAATGGATTCAATCGATTCAGAATATGAAAAGTTTTGAAGAAGTTGAACCCATGAACTTTAAAAAAAAATTTATTATTATTTTTTCCTTTTCTATGATTTCTATGGAGAAGACAACGTGATTCGCTTCTATATAAAGAGGAGATTAGCAAATGAGAGACATAAACCTAAATTATTACCCGAGAGTTATGTGGTAGTGTCGCAGTGGTCATCATATTTGACGCAACAAGTCGGGAACTGCTTGCACTCAGTTTAGCTATTCTTAGTATTTTGGAGTCATTTTAGTTGTTTATTACTTTATTTTAGTATAAATTTTTTCTCTTCTTTATAATTATTGGTATATTTATCCTATAAAATTTTATTTGAAATTATTATACATATATGTTTGAATCTTCCAATCCGATTCACGATTCACAAGATTCTCTTCCGATTCACGGTATGAATCCCGATTTAATAACCATGTTTATATGACAAAAATCAGGGCTGCCATAAGACAACTGATAGTCCCACGAACCACCACAATCTATTCTTGACACTCAAAATGGTAAGAACTTGCAATTGTGTGTGTGTCATTAAATATATTCAGATATTTGATAAAAAAAAAAAAAAGATATATTCATGATATCTATACTAAAGTATGCTTAAACAATACTGACAAGCCATGATATTAATGAAGCAAAAAGTCCATAAAATGATTTTTTTTGTTGTAAAACTTTAACCAATGTTACCATTTGTTAGTTTAAGAGAAATTAACCTAGCTAAACCTGAAATTATAAAGGAATGCACGTATCAAATTTAGGTGACAAACAATGTTTCGTAACTAAATTTACACAGAACATAAGATGCTCAAGGAAAAGATTATCACACTTCCAGCAGACCATGAAGACCTATAAGACCACAAAGCCTAATTCTCGCTATGATGCTCTAATTAGGCATTCAGTAAATAGTAGGGATCCATCTTGGGAGCTAGAATAAGCACATTTTGATATTTTTTAGATTATGCTAGACACATTGGCATCAAAGTACTTGAGGTACATTTCGAGTTTATTTAGGCATATGAGATCTACTGTACAATTTCCTGATCCTTGTTTTATGATTGCCTGATCCTTGTCCTCTTCTTTGTCATCCTCACCTAAATAGCAACCACCAACCAGATCCTAACCAGTTATAAATACCCACATAACAGCAAGACTATAAATGTAAATCATTATCCTTGTGCCCTATCTGAATAAATTACTCAAACTATGTCAACCCTTTTCATCATACATCTAAAGACATTAAGCCACCAAATGACATCCATTAACATGGTTCACCTAATCCTTTATTATCAACAATTATTGCAACTTGCCCTGATAACTACTAAAGGCACAGCATCGATTAAGGTAAAAGAAAAATAACTATCAAAACAAATCAAGCATGCACGCTTACATTCGCACGGTGCTCTAACAAGAGTTTCACTACATCGGGTTGAGCATGACCAGCTGCCCAAACTAGAGGGGTTCCAGAATCACTTTCTGAATCAACATCAACACCTTTAGAAAGTAGATACCGTAGCAACTCAACATTTCCTGCAAGGGATTGTAAATTATATAAGGAAAAATGGAAATGAAGCCAGAGCAGAAACAAATAGTAAAGACTACATTTAACATTCAAACTATAACTTGCTGACCACAAATGTAAGCACATTTCCGTACAAGTGCAGAAATACTTCATTTAGGCACATCAAGCCTGAAATACATTCTAAAAATACAGATATGGATGAAAACATCTGAAAAATATAACCAAATCAGGTTGTGGTGTAGACAAATATGAAAGTTCTTCACCAATATGCCAAAATCTCTACTTTTCACTCATTGTCAATATTTACAAAACTATGTTCAACTTTTGATTGTTTGTTTATGGTCAAAAAAACAAATACAAAAAGAAACACTGCACTGGTTATTCTACTCTAAACATGATCAGGTCTAGTCAGTTAAAAGAGAAGAAATACACGCGGATCTTAAAAGGGAAGCAAAAACCTCTCAACCTGTTAAGTTATTTAATATGTAAGGGAAAAGGGATGAAATACACACCTATTCCTGCAGAATGGTGCACAGCAGTGGCACCTAAGTTACTAGGTATACTTGGATTGGCACCATGATCAAGTAGGTATATGGCAGTTGCAGTATGCCCTAGACGGGCAGCATGGATAAGAGGAGTCTCGCCTGCAACCAAATTTCAGAACATGAACAAAAATCAATAATATACATTACAATCCTGCAATACAGAAAAAATAGAATACAAAACATGGCATTCAAGTTTTCTAAAAGAGTGTCTGGAATCTCAATCATGATTTATCGGTTCAGACTCTAAGCCAAGAGGACAAACAAAATGGAATCGGGCGGGCACTCTATGGTCACAAATTCTTGGGGCGGGAATGAGTGTTAATTGATGAGGTGGCATCACCACATTGGCCAAGATTAATTGGCTGAAATTCTTTTTTTCTCTTTCTAAGAGAGTGCTGGGAATCTTAGGCATGATTTATTGGTTGAGACTCTCAGCCAAGAGACAAACGAAATGGATCCGGGCGGCCGCTCCACGCAGGTATGCAATCAAAGAATCTCAGTCATGGTTATTGGCTGAGACTCTCAGCCAATTAATCACGGCCAATGAGGTGATGAACATGTCTCCCAAATAAAGCAATCAAAATCATCATCCAGATATTGAATGCATTATGATTATGAGACTAAACAACTGAGAAACAAAGACATAGGAGAGGTGATTTTCTATTCAATCAATGCAAAAAGAGTACCGTCTTCATCTTTGGTATCCACATCCAATTTGAGCTCCTCCAGCAAGTACTTGCACACCTCGTTCTGTCCTTCTCTGGCAGCAAAATGAAGCGCCCCTCTTTTGTTGGCGTCCTTAATATCCGCAACAGTTTTGGCCAACCCTTTCCCCTCATCTAGCTGCGCTGATATATCTGTTAAATACAATTTGATTGGATCAGAACAGAAGAGAACAAAAGTGCATGATTGCCATTGGAACAGAAGAGAACACAAAAACTGAGACTTACTTTTGAGGATATCTAGATTGCCACTACATGCAGCATTCAGAAACTGTTGAACTTTCTCTCTGACTGCATCAACAGATAAAGGGGTTAAAATAGTGCTGGAGTGACAGATTTCAAAGCTAGAAAGAAGGAGAGAGACCTGCGAGGGCGTCGGAAGCATCAGGAGCCATGAGTGAAGTAGGCGTTGTTGTTGTAGTTAGTTCTCTGAGACTCGGCGAGAAGAAGACCAAGGAACTTTCTCGGAGCTTATGGAAGAAGCGAGGGTTTATGTCTCTACTTCAATTCTTGGTTTGTGAATTGTGAGTGGGCAATTTTGTACTTGCACCACACAGAATAGTGTCTCGTCTCCTCAAAGTATTGTCCTCCTAGGTTCTATTGATGCGCCTGAGTTGATTTTTTTTTTTTTTTTTTTTCGATCCCTTCTTCCTAATGGAAACTGACCGGCCAAGCTATCATCTAAAAAAAACTCACACGAGTCTCCAACCTAATGAAAAATAGGTTACACACTTCTACTGTTAGTTTAACCTAACGGAGCTATTAGTTAAGTGACGTGACGCCAATGTGATATTTTAAGTTGGATAACGTGTCGCTAACGTGACATTTTAAAATATTTTAATGTTAATTTAAATAAAATGAGACTCGTGTCGCATAATGATTGGTTTAGATTTAATTAAACTAATATGAAAGTACAATGACATAACAAATTAATTAAGGTCATGTTTGGGACTACATTGGGAAAAGTCGTGCACTTCTGTCTTTGGATCCAAAGAAGTCACATTTCTCGAACCAAATCAACTAATATTACTATTGAGGATGCTTCTTTAGAAAGATATTTAGGATTATTTACAAAAACACGCACTATTTTCGAAGGCAAGATCACGAAGGCGAAGGCAAAACCCAAACAACACAATTCAATAAACAACTTTGGAATGGATAAGTTATCCCCAATATTAGATGGTAATGTCTGATTGCATAGATAAAGAGATGGATTGGATTTCAAAATCCACTATGATAATGTCTTATCCAATGTTTGATATTAATGATAGATTAGATTTTGAAATCTTATATGTGATTTATATCCATCATATGATGGATAAAATAATCCAATGGCCCCCCTTGGATGGATTGGATATAAACCTATTTTATATACCTAAAATATCCCTCATTTAATTTAAAACCATTTTTTCTTCTTTTTTTTCTTTTCAACCAAATAATTTATATATTAAACTACATTGAATGATAAAATTTTAAAAAATGGGAACCGCTAAAGAAGATCGGACCTAAACTAATATGTCATGGATTTTTTTCAAAGATTTCACGGAAATTATTAATATAATTAAATAATTATTAAAAATAATAGTAATGATAATTTCTAAAAATAATAAATAAAACAATTTTTTCACATTTGACTTTGTAACTATATCGGATATCCCAAAAAAAAATCTATTTTTTTTAATAAAATTGGTCATCAAATTGTTTATTGTTCGATGAAACTTATATGTACATGTAACAAAAAGTAATTTAAATTAAGAACAATGATGTTATATTATTTTTAACTATAAGATACAATAATTAACTACAACATATGAGTATCACTTATAATACATGCTTTATAATATAAATGTCGTCACAAGTTTATGGTCACTATTGAATCAAAGGTAATTTTGTCTAAATGAGTAAAATAACATGAAATCTATTTGATTATTTGTTAATACATCAAACAAAATATTTCATTTTATTTCTAATCTATTTTTATATCTATTATATCATCAAACGTTGGAAATCATAATTGTTTATCCGTTGAATTTCTTATATGTCATAATTCATCGTTGTTATCCAATTCATCATTATCCAATCCAAACGATCAAACGCAACCTATATGTATATCTACTTGCAAGAAACACAAATGCAAGTGACAAGTGATTTGACAATTTTTTCCATATCAAGATTGTCAATCAATATATCGTCGTCTGAGTTTTCTTTTCCAAAGTCAAGGTCCAAGTTAATATGTTAGTCCTCAGTCCAAGCCGAGGTTATAATCTTCGGCCCGAGTCAAGATTCGGGTCGATCCAAGTC
>JAYMTE010001033.1:0-14674 GCA_036897545.1 Pelargonium fulgidum
TAAGAAGTTTATTTGTAACTTATGAGAAATGAAAAGTCATGCAATGAAATTGTTAGAAATTGTTTTAATATGATGATGTGACAACTTCTCATCCTCACCACCAATTTTAACACACACACATATATATAGATTTGCACAAAAATATTCGAGAATTTGAATGAGTTTAAAAAATAATTAAAGAACTGGAGGGAGTGTTATTAATAGTCAAGAGTAATGGGAAATGATATTATTCATTATTTTCATTAATTGCCTTGAAAAATGATTAACTTTGACCAATTGTTGCTAATAGTGGTTGAAGTAGTACAAAAGACAAGTTTTAATTGGATTTTGAAGTCTATAATGGAACCCATGTAATTTGATGGATTACAATGGTGTTAGCCAAACAAGTAGGTGGTGGATGAGGAGATAAATAAGAACTCGTTGACATTGCTGTGATAAATGAGAGAATGATAAATTGATCGTGTGAAGAATCTTGAAAATATATGATATTAAATTTAAAAAATTATATCGTAAGTTTTACGTCAACATGTTATATGTTATTATTGTTATTAGTTTATATTTTTAATTATCAAATCAGCACATTGGGCATCATTTTTTAATCTATGAGTTATGATTTCATAGTTCCATAACCATCTCATTTATTTAGCATCCACAAAATTAGGATTTTAATCAAAATACTAATTTTTTTTTTTGTCTGTGTGCAAAATGACAAGTACACATTTCAAATAATGACAAATACAAAACAATGTGCATAGCAAATAGTAAAGTGTGTACATGGGCTTGGGCCTAGACTTGGTATGGGCATAACCATGGGCCTCTTCCTTTTTTATATTTAATAATAGCATTTACTTTTTTGTTTATTTATTTTGAACAATAATAGCTTAGCATGTGGGGCCTGGTGGTTGACGTGTAACCAATGATTGGTCAACAGTTTCGCAATGAATCCAGACTTTATCCTATAAACTAAAATAAAGAAAATTTTTATTACAAACATAATTCATTACACCAAGTTCATGTACTAAATTTTGCTTCTAATATTTTCATTTTTCATTTCCCTCTCATTTTCTTCTCTGGATTTGGGATGGATAGGTTTGGGTAGCAGTTTCAGAGCTCTCTCACACTCCAGACTCACAGTCTCAGTCAAGTCCAGTAAAAATTGGAACTTTAAAGGTGACCATTTACTTGTTCTTCATGGGATTGTGTTAAAAGAATCATCTTTCTCTATTATCTGCTCTTATGTAGTTCTGGGTGTTTGGATGCTGAGAAATCATGAAAACCCATTTTCCTTTTTCTGCTTTCTCTTTGTGATTCCATTGCAAAGAGAGGGCTAAAGGTTGTGACTTTCTTTGTTTCTTTCTCTCTGTCTTGGTGTATTGTTATTATTATCTGTCAGATATTAATGGGTATTGCCAGATTCCAGTGCTTTGCAACTTGGGTTGAGCCTTTTTCAATCCCAGCTGTCCTGTTTGTGGCTAGTTGCTAGTTGTTGAGATGGGACCAATTGGCCCATCCTCCTCCTGCTGCTCAGGATAACCCATCACCATCACCTATAATTTCTATGTCTACCCTTGTAAATTTCACTTTCTTTATGGTTCTTTATTCAAAACCCTTTTTCTATCTAGATTCCCCCAAATTCTCCTCATTAGGGTTCTAATTTGCTTTTCTTTTTTGGGTTCTACCTTATTTTCCAAAACTAGTTGTTCTGAAGAATTGCTTTTTTGAGTTTGTTTTTGCACTTATGGTATAGAGTTCATAGAGGCTGAGGCCGAAGAAAGAAGGCGGGGATGATGAGGTTTAACACAATCACAGGTTGGGTTTTAATTTCTCATATTTTCTTCAAGTTGCATAAGAATTTGGAGGAGAGAAGGTTTGTTTTTGGAAAAAATGTTAGTGTCGGTTCAACTGTCATAGTTACATGACTTTATACGTAATCTTTATCCTGTATTGTGTTGATGTGTTTTGATAATTCCTAGTGGGAAAAACAGTTAAGAGTGGAAGGACAATTCTATGGGCTATGGAATTAGTTTTGTTCACAGTTCGTGGAACTAGTTTGGGTGGTGGAGATTTCAACACGATGTTGGAATTTGAATCATTTCTGTGGTTGTTTTTGTTTGATTCTTGTTCTTGAACTCCTCGTTATCATTGACACCTTAAATAGATACATTGCTTTTTTGTAGCAATATCATATTTATTAGACTAAAAGAACTGTTTTTTATTTTATGGCTTGGCTTGTTTCCTGTTGAAGGAAGTTGTAGGTCTGTTTTTGTATGTTTAATTAGAGAAAGCACACTATAAATAGGAGCTTGTAAGATATACCGTAAAACCTGAAGTCTATGAGAGTGAGGGTTATATCAGGATGATAAATTTTTGTGGGCCTGTGCTGTTAAAACTGTTCTTGTCATGTAGACCTTTCCGTAAACTGGTTTTTGTTTGATTTGGAATGGCAATTTGCATAATCTATCCATTATAAGCTTCTAGGTTTTTCTTATTTGTCCGGTTTCTCTATGGTCTCTTTCACATCTCACTATCATAAAACCGTAATTAGTAATTTCTATTCCATTGAATTCACCTTCGCATTAATTTCTAGTTTTCATTGTTTAAAGATGCCATTTATTGCAACTTTGATATTATGGTTATCAGATATTTCTCAAGGTCTTACTGAACTTCGCTTCCTTTTCATTCATCAATAGGTCAACAATTCCCAAGAGTCCAACTTTTGAGCAGTGGAGCGAATCACCACTGAATTCTTCACAAACTCCACCGAGTTTCCCAATTTTTATTGGTGATGTACTTGGTTCAACTCACAAGAGTCCAACTTCTGTTCTTTCTTATATCTTCAGCTTGACACACCCTAATTCCAGTCTTCCAACTTATTAGTCATACCGATACTTACTAAAGAAGCGATTCAGATCCAGTTCACAAGAACAACTATAGAAATTTTGATGGTTATTGAGTTGGGCTCAAGCTTAGATTTTTTAGTAGTCTGTTAGATCTCCTTTTCCCTCGTCGGCTTGTTGGTGATATTCTTGATAGCGTATTCGACTAGGATAAATGATTGCGGATGAACCAAGCAGTAGCTCATCGTGGAGCAGAGAGCAAGACAAAGCTTTTGAGAATGCTCTGGCAACTCATCCCGAGGATTCTTCAGATCTGTGGGAGAAGATTGCAGCTGATGTGCCGGGGAAGACCTTGGAAGAAATTAAGCATCACTATGAGCTCTTGGTTGACGATATTAACCGAATAGATTCTGGCGCTGTACCTTTGCCTAGCTACAATTCGTCTTCAGAGGGCTCGATGAGCCATGCCAGTGAAGAAGGAACTGGAAAGAAGGGAAGCCATTTTGGGAATTCTAATAGTGACTCAAACCATGGAGGTAAGGGTTCGAGGTCGGATCAGGAACGCCGCAAGGGGATTGCCTGGACAGAGGACGAACACAGGTGAAATTCTATTTCCTTATTTTCATTTTTGGCTTTCCAACTCTATTAATTTAGTGAGTGTTTGGATTAGAATATTAGATTTTTTGTTTAGGAACGGGAATCAAGAAATGGAATGAGAATGATATTGGATTTGGATTTCCAGTCCATATCACTCTTGATTCCCATTTCCTTTCCAAATTCTGTAATCCTATTGCTACCTTATAGTATTGGTGACTGTTGGGGTTCATGTCGGGTGGTGGCTCTTGCACTAATATTTGTTAATATGCTTTTTGGATTAGCTGCATTGCATTCAATAGAATCGAATCTTATCCATATTCCATAGCACTGATTTAGAATCTGTGTTTGCCTACTATACGTTATTTTTGGAGTTAGATTTTACTCTTAAATACCTAGAAGAAGTGATCATTAATTTTCTGCATGCTTATTTAAATTATTGCTGTTGTATTTTTGTGATAAACCCATAAGCTATTGCATATTCTGAAATATTCCGATTATGTAAATGAAGAGAATTTTAATGTCTATTCGGATGACAAATTTGGTTAGAATTGTTGCTTTTAGCTGAACAGTTGGTATCAAATAATTTGGATAGTGTTGCATTGTCAGTTTGGCGCCGTGAATACATAGGTAATAATATGCTGAAAGGACAATTGTAAAAATATTTTGACCTAGGAACATGACTGTAGATAACCGAGGCAGGATTTGAAACACTGGTATTTGAAATGGTGGAGTCTTCCAGCCTTTGTTTGGTTCCTTATGATTAAAGTTGCGTGTGGATTATATTTTTTTTATATTCAGGAATGAAAATTTAAATGGCTTTGGAATGAAAATCTCATTTCCATTCAGATTCTTGATTCCCAAACTATATTTTTTTTAATCCGAACGCTACCTAAACCGTTAGAACTGGTATATTGTACCATGTGAATTTGATGTGAATACTGATTTTTATGCAACAGTGTAGCATGTACAAGCAAGATTGCTTTCATGCACTAT
The DNA here is from genome assembly GCA_036897545.1 of Pelargonium fulgidum. Lineage (NCBI taxonomy): Eukaryota > Viridiplantae > Streptophyta > Magnoliopsida > Geraniales > Geraniaceae > Pelargonium > Pelargonium fulgidum. The sequence continues at coordinate 4,428 of JAYMTE010001033.1, forward strand.
GGATAAGAGTTAGATGATAGGTTCAATGACAGATTTTTATGCAACAGTGTAGCATATCCTTGGTCTAGGTGTACTCGTTCATACCGGGCAGTTTGGGCTAGATCGTTGCTGGCGAATATAACTACTTTCTGCTCGAGTTTTGGAACCGAGAACTTAGGTTTGTTTTACTGCATCGGGAGGCTGTTTTTGGCTAATTTAATTGTCCTTGGTCAGTTGGCCTTGTTTGGTTTCCATACAAAAACACGAAAATCATAGAAGTCTCGTACAGTTGAGTAATTACAAGTAGTTGAAACTTGGTGCAAATAAGAATAAAAGAAACTCACACATGGATTGAAATGGCTGGAAGCACGGTTTCCTACCAACTTATGCTCTAATAAAATGAAGGTAAGGATTCAATATTTGCTCTTCTGGCTGTTGCAAATGTTAAATGGGTAAGCGAATCATGCATTGAATGCCTTCAAATGCAAAATTTGATGATTGAAATGCGGTTCATGCTAGTAGTTAATAACTTGCTATGCTTTTGTGTGGCATATTGTTTCATTGATGCTAAGTCTTGAGTTTTGTACAAACAGGTTGTTCCTTCTCGGGTTGGATAAATACGGGAAAGGAGATTGGAGAAGTATTTCCCGTAACTTTGTGGTGACAAGGACGCCTACACAAGTCGCAAGCCATGCTCAAAAGTACTTCATTCGTTTGAACTCAATGAACAAAGATAGGAGGCGATCAAGCATTCACGATATCACCAGTGTAAATGGAGACATGTCGGCACCACAAGGACCAATCACCGGTCAAACAAATGGCTCTACAGCAGGAGGCGGATCCTCGGGAAAACCAACCAAACAACCATCACATCAACCCTCAGTGGGTCCTCCAGGCGTTGCCATGTATGGTACTCCAACTATTGGGCAACCCATCGGAGGACCACTTGTTTCAGCTGTTGGCACGCCAGTGAACCTACCCACCCCACCGCACATGGCATATGGCGTGCGAGCCCCAGTTCCCGGAGGAGTTGTTCCGGGTGCACCAATGAATATGGGCCCCATGACATACCCGATGCCACATACATCTGGACACAGGTAACATGCAAATGCAATCTAGAGCTGACAATTTGGACCCGAACCTGCAGGAACCCGAAATCCAACCCACATTTTTTGCGGGGTTTGGGTCGGGTAAACTCACACCCCCTGCGGGTTAGGCTTTTTGAACCCGGCCTGAAACCCCGAATTGTCAGCTCCAATGCAATCATAGTGGGTAAGAGCTTGGTTGTGATGGTCCAAGCTGAATAAGATTTTGTTGTTAGGAGTTGTTTAATGTTGAGACTGTGATTGGTCTATTCTGGGAATAAAGTTAGAAGAGGAAATGTGAATAGGCAGAAACCAAAGAAGATGTGGAAGCATCTCTTGGAACTGGGAGTAGCATAGCATCTTTCTGATGAGTTTAGCTAGCTAGCTAGCTAGCAAGGTGTAGATTATAATATGAACACAAATTGTAAAGTACCTTCATATTATGGGGCTATTTGTGGTTGCATAATCAGGTTCTGATTATTCTTGGGTTTGAATTTTGGATAGCTTGCTTGTATGGCCAAAGTTTTGCTTGGGTCTTGTTTTCATTACTTGCATGCTGATTATCATGAAACCACATCATAAGAATGCTTGTACCAGAGCGAAAATCTGTGTGCGGGTCGTGCTAAAAATTGATTGTGTGTGGTATGACTCAACTCGAACACTAAATGTGTATGAACACACAATTGCAACACATATATCATGATAACGGCCTATGTTGAGTTGGTACAATTGACACGAAGACGACTCAGCACATTTTGTACGATAGAATCAATAAGTTTGTTACGACACTAGCCAACACTAGGGCTTGTTTTAGCTCGAAAATGCATCATATCATATCCCTAAGTTGAAACCTTAGGTTAATAGCACTATTTTACCTACATTCTACTAATGCCGTTTATACCGAACTCATGTTCTTGTTGGTTCAATTAAACTCAAATAAAACCGATCATTCTTCGGGTTGAATTGATTTTGGAATGAATTAAGCATGGATCGGGTTGGTCAACTAACACTCACTCCACACTTTTCGCATGACAAATCCTACAACCCAACCAATCAGTAACCCAAATATTAGTTGATCAGACTATTAAACATTTTCAACTTGAAACAAGAATATGTCAACCTAAAGTTTGAATGACTACTGCTCAACTTCACTCACTTCTAGACAGCAAACGTATTATCACTATACAATGTCCTCAATCCCCACAAGGATTCGACTAGAGTTGACAAACGAGTCATTCAACGGTCCGATAACACCAACTAAACAAGCAATATCAGTGATGGGAAAAAAATGCCTAAATATACCACTAAGCGCATGGGTCAACTGACAAAGAGTTATTTCAACTTAATTTGAGCTCTCGAGTTCGATTATAAGAGAATCCAACTGCAGTAAAACTTAGTAAGAAGAGTTTTATCGCTCTTGTGATCAACCCAGCTTGAATGAGAATTAATTTTTACGCGGTTCTCGCAAACGCGTTCGCCCAGATGTCTGGACACAAAAAAAAAAAAAAAAAAAACCTAAATATTTGTCAGTTCCTTTGTCACCTAGAGAAGAAGTAGCACAATGATCGTCTCTGCAAAAACCTCTTCAACCTTGAGCTTATCATCTTCTTCTTCACTCTCACTCAGATTCAGACCCAACAACACATTTCTTGTAAGCTTAGCTACCAAATGTCACTCTCTCTGGACTGTCTCTGAGATCGCCGAAGCCGTCGACGGCACAATCGTCCGATGGGGCTGTCCTGGACCCATTTCCACAGACACCAGAACCATCAAACCCAACCACTGGCTCTTCGCCATCACCGGCCAAAACTTCGATGCCCACGATTTCATAACCCTCCAATTGTCCCATAAAAAACACTGCTCCGGCGTCATAGCCGAGCGAGTCTGCGAAAATTGGGACAAGGGTTTTGTCAAATTAAACCCAAACTCCAACCCCGTAACTTCTCTCACCAAAATGGCCATTTTTGCCAGAAACAAGTTTCATGGTGCTCTTGTGGGTGTGACTGGTTCTGTGGGCAAGACCACTACAAGGGAAATGATAGCTCTGGTTCTCCAGAATCTGGGTCTCTGGGTTCATCAAAGTTTTGGGAATTTGAACACTCAGATTGGTGTTGCTTTGACCTTGATTGGTGCTCCCAGGAATGATGATTTGGGGGTTGTGGTGGTGGAGATGGGAATGTGTGGAAAAGGAGAGATCTTGGAGCTTGCAAGTATGGCTAGGCCAACAATAAGGGTGATTCTCAATGTGGGTCTTTCACATTTTGCGAGCTTTGAGAGCTTAGAGGAGGTTGCTATGGCAAAGGGGGAGATTTTAGTGGAAGCCAAGCCTGGTGATGTGTGTGTTCTCAATGCTGATGATCCGCTAGTGATGAGCCTTCCTATCCCTCATGGAGTTAAGAGGGTGAGTGAGTAGTGAATAGAAACCCTTTGATTTGATTTCACATATGGTTTCGTTGCTTAGTTTATTTCATCAATTCGGTATTGCTAACAATAAGGAGTTTTAGTTGTATGCACTCTACATTGAACTCATTGTTTGTATGTTGCAGTATATTAGCAATAGGTAGTGTGTTTTAGGAGTAGTTGAGTTTTAGGAGTAGTTGATTAATATAAAGAATTAATGATTGATCTTTTGGACTTTTAGCAATAGGTAGTGTGTGTTCTTCTAGTGTGAATATGCATATTTGTCATGGCGAACTTCTTTGGCACTGTAGGTGCTCTTTGGTCGAAGCATGGAATCTGATATACGATTAGTTGCTGCAGAAAGTACCAACGGAGGTCTTGGAGTTCGGGTTGTCTTAGAGAGAAACAAAGATATGTAAGTGCTAAACACATTTTCTGATAAGATAGAAACGCTTTACGCATTTTCTGTCTGACCGTTACTAATCTATGGAGGTTTATAATATATATGAGATAAGAAATTCAACCCAATATATTTCTTACTTACCCGTATTTCTCGTATTTGCATGTAATTGAAGATAGAGCTCATAATTTATGCCAATAGTTGCATGTTACTCAACCATGAGATGAGATAATGCATTTTGTCTTGATTGCTATTTGTACCTTATTCTTCAACTTCTAATGAAAACATACAAATCAAACTTCCCAATATGAACCGTATACAAGGTGTAAGGTTTGTTGTTGTTGAGTGTCCCTTGGCATTCCATCTCTTGACTACATTAGTATACATCTAAACGCTAAATCAATATGCTTATTTCAGATTTTAAACGATTCGCTGGTTAACTTTCAGGGTGGAATTTGTGATTCCCAGTCCGGGATTGCATTTGGCTTTGAATGCATGTGCAGCAGCAGCAGTTGCAACGTTGTTGGGTGTTTCTCTTCCTCAAGTTGGAAAATCCTTGTCAAATTTCAACCCAGTGGGCATGAGATCAGAACTTGAAGTTGCTAGAAACGGTATGAAAATAATCAACGACGTGTACAATGCCAATCCCGTCAGCACCAAAGCTGCTATCGACTTGCTAAGAAGCATAGACTGCAATGGTAAAAGAGTTGCCATTCTTGGAGACATGTTAGAACTTGGTCAATCTGAAATGAAGTCTCATGAAACGATTCTGAGCTTATGTTGCAACGCCGATATTGGCTTAATTGGCCTTGTCGGGAAGAGGTTTCGCAGGGCAGCTGATAGTATGCAGTTAGGTCAAAACATAGATATTGTACATGGGAATGACGCTGATGACCTCGCGTTTAAAATTGCAAAAAGGTTGAGTCATAATGATGTTGTTCTGGTGAAAGGTAGTCGCTCAATGCATATGGAAAGAGTGGTTGCTGCTATAAAGTCTCTACAAATGTAGGATCTGAGTGAGCAGATTCAGGAGAATAGATTATTGAATATGACATTGTAAAGGTGAATACCTATATGTGAATAAATGAAGCTTTGCTTGTGGAAATGCACATCTTGTTCCTTTGGAGAAAGTAAGGTAGCGTTTGGATTAGAATTTATGTTAAGTAAGAGGAATAGAGAATCAAAATGCAGATGACATTTTCATGATTAGTGTTCGGATATGATTTTTGGTTGGAATGAGAATCTCATTTCCGTTCTCATTTTCAATCCAAACGCTACCCAAGTACTGTGAGTAGTCAGCTTATAGGCAGCAAGAGATGTATATAACTTTTACGTCTCCATAGTAGCCAAGAGCTATTTGTAATGTATGCACTACACATACACTGCATGAGGCATGATTTGTCAAAAAAATATTATTTATACATCATAGCTTGTGACATTTCCTTGTGCTATTGCTAGAGACAATAAACTGATGTGGCTATGATTTGATTTTCTAGTACAAACATAGAGCATGGCTTTGTCATCACAGCACAAATATATGAAGATTGTGCACATGTTCTCCTGTAAATGGCCCACTGCCCAGTCACTTCCACCTCAACCTCAATATAAAAAGTGAGACTGGATTCCAGATAAGCATGACTAAGCATTCTTCTTGTTAGGTCAAGCATGTCTTTTAGGATAAGCCTCTTTTCACCTAATTTATTTTATGTTTCTTGTGGTTGGTTGCTCTCTTTTTATATTTTTCTATGTTTTCTTCATAGATACTTGTGCATGAAGGAACCAATTTTTTTGAGGAAATACACTAACTTTTAGGAGAATTGGATGAGCAAAAAGTCCTCCAACATCCATGGATGAAAAAAAAACAATGTTTTAAAAATTGGATTGGTATGATGAAATATACTTTTTTGGTAACTTAAGGCTCTTATAATTCAATGAGAGGTAATTTTATCACTTGGTCAGTTTCACTATTTTAGTACATTAATCTCTCAATTTCATAATAGGCGCTCTATTTTTTTTTTTCCCCCTCAAATGCTTCTCAATATAAGTGTTCTCTTTTCTTTTTAGCGAGTAACAACACTCACTTTGCTAGCTTCACAAAGCAAAAAAAATTAGCTAAAAAAGCTTCAATGACACTACCTTAAAAAGTCAAGTGTACACAAACTAAGCAAGCAAAAATATATAACAGATGTATGATTGAAAAGCTGTCTCAACTAATCTGTATATTTTTATTCCCAAACATTTTGGCATCAGAAAGGCATAAAATCTTTGTTTTCACCACCAGATCTTGCAGAACAAGCGCCATCTAAATATCTTGATTGGAAAATATTTTAAGACTTGACCATTTCTACAAAGCAACTAACAAGCAAATGTGCCTTTATTGTTGTTGATGAGGCATCAATGAGTCATGCAAGTAAAGGCAAAATTAAAGATTCACCTACCATGTGTTGTGTGTCCCTTTAAATACATTTGCAGAGCTCCATGGCCTATTCAAGCTTAAGCAAGCAAGCATATCTTCTTTAGCTTTCCTCCCATCTTAAGCCTGATCCGCTGTTTTTGACGAAGCAGACATTGGCTGTATAAGGCTGACTTAGACTAGCACACGAGGTTATAGTTAGCTATACTCAGAAAATATGAGAAACCCATTTCAGAATCAAGACAATCTTGTTGGGTTTCAGATAAGCTCAATAGCATATTCACTTGGGAGGCCATTGAAGAGGTTGTTACCAGAACCTGATAGCCAATACAATGACTCCTCCAAATCCAAGCAAAGTATGTTTCTTCTCTATCTCTCTATGTATCTTTCTCTCAAAGTATAAAAGATCACAAACATGAAAGCATTTCTGCAGCAATGACTAACAACATATTCTGATATACATTGCAGATAAAGTAGACTCAATGCTGAATAGAATGAACAAGTTTGGGAGAAAAGCTGACGAGTTTGCGAATGGAGTTCGCGAACATGGTAAGATTTTCTTGCAATTGCAGTTGTAATTAGTTAGAGAACACATATTCAAGAACATAAATAAATACTCAAGAACATAAATAAATACTCAAAAACATGAAAATAGCCCTAAATTCAGTTATTGATTGTTTTTAATGAAAGAGTTCATAATACATACAGTATTAATGTTTTCTCCTTACGAGGAATCAAAAACTAAAAATTATGAAATTGGCCAGTAAAGACCATTTCTTAAACTGTTTTGAATCTATCACCATGTTTCTCTTGAATATCTAAGTAATATACAGTTAGTATAGCTTAAAACAAAGCATTCATTTCAGTAAAACGGACGCCACATGCTACACAAACCTTTAGAAATTATGCACGACACGCTGTTGGAATAATATGACATAAAGGAACGCGACAAAAACAAAATTTAAACGAATCAGTAAGCTTATGGCCACCTATGAGCTCTTCAAATGAGCTTTTCTTCAGCATTTTTTGGCCAAAATTAGTGTGCATAAGGACTTTAAGTCCTATATTAGAAGCAACAAGATTTATATGTAAATGAAGAAATGGACTAATTCATTTTTCCTTATGAAACTGCAGTGAGATTGGGACCAAAGATCACAGAAACTGTGAAGGGGAAGCTGAGCTTGGGGGCAAAAATCCTCCAAGTAGGAGGCGTCGAGAAAGTTTTCAAGAGGGTTTTTAGCGTTCAAGAAGGCGAAAAGCTACTCAAGGCTTCACAATGCTATTTATCAACAACAAAAGGTCCTATAGCAGGACTTCTGTTCATCACTACTGATAAGGTTGCCTTTTGCAGTGAGAGATCAATCAAGTACTCTTCTCCGAACGGGGAAATTTCTCGGGTTCATTATAAGGTTTTGATTCCATTGGCAAAGATTGAGAGAGTGAACCAAAGTGACAATGTGAAGAGACCATCACAGAAGTACATAGAGATAGTTACAGTTGATGGTTTTGATTTCTGGTTTATGGGTTTTGTTAACTATCAGAAGGCTTTCAAGTATCTTCAGCAGGCAATCTCTCAAGTCTAAGAGATTTCTGGTTTGTTTCATCATTCATGAGTTTTAGTTTTAGTGAACCAAGTAAAGCTCAACTTGGTACATATATTGTACAAAATTTTGTTAATGAGAAAATGTTCTCTAATCCTTCAATCAGGGTTCAGAGAGTTGTTTGAATTTTTGAAACTTATTGTTAACTCTTCAGTCACTGGAACTTGAGCTCATTTCTCTTTGCAAGCTCAAGTTATTTGGTTCAAACTTAACACGACCCGATTGTAACGGATAGTGGTAAAATTAAAGTCGTGACATCTCCCTATTAGATCGACTGAATCTCAACCATTAATAGATTGACTGAGTTTCTTTTTCTCATGCGAGTATATATAATGCATAATGTTTTATGCAGTATATTCAAAGCAATTGCCCATCCTAATTATCTCCAACAACGCCATAGAAAATGACTTTCGACACAAGGAAGGAAACGAAACAACTGGATCGAAAATAGAAACGTAACAAAATATTGAATAAGATAAATAAATGCAGTACAATCAGCATTCAAACTAATCTACAGGAAATTATACATATGCACTAGAAGTACTTAATATATATGCATATCACAAGCTAGCCACATGGAAAAGAAATTTAGAGCATACCGATGCTTCATGGAGCCCTGAGCTGGTGTTTTGGTAATGCACTGGACTTTGAGATGGAGCGCAATGCTGGGTCTTCTAGATTATGACAGTTGTTGGAAAGAGATTGCAACAATTCGTTGGTAACAAATCTACAGCCAGTAAGATGCAGGCTCCGTAAATTATGACAACCACCAGCAACAGCTGATAAACCCTTATCTGTGAGCTTTCTGCAATAGGATACATCCAAGGATTGTAGAGAAGATAGGCTGGATCCGATTTCCGCCATTCCAGCATCAGTAATACCTAATAATTACGACAAGACAAAAAAGAGAGCAAAACAGGCAAGGAAATATGCACATAATTGGAAAGCATTGTGCAATAATTTAAATTTATTGCATTTACAATTCACATTCACATCAAAATAATTCAAATGCTACCTTTGAATCCAGTTGAAACTGAACCAAAATCACCTCAAACACTATTGACACTGAGAGACTTCAAAAAAAATGAATTTTTGGGATCAAAATAGACTAATGCAATCGAATGAGAGTGATAATAAAAAAAGCATTGTGCCTAATTCAACACACACACACACACATATATATAATTTGCATTCAAATGTCAGCTTTGATTCAATCCAATTGAAGCTGAACAAAATTTGCTTAAACAGAGGCTTCGACAAAGTGAATTGAAGAGAAACAAAAATGATACCTTTACAGTTTTGGAGAGTGAGGCATGGTAAACCATGGGCGATGACGGAGAGATAGGAGTCGGTGACGCCGGGATAGAAGGAGTGACAAATGGACTGAGAAGCTGAACAAATTGCTACAGTGTATTGTTTTTTGGTGAGTTAAGGTGAAAAGACTCGTCCTTAGAAATCCGACCTACATACTTGTAAATTTGAGTTGCATAATTCCAAACGCCATACTTGCGGTGATAATTGCTTATATGTTTATAAAATTAAATAAAATAAAAACCACGTGTTGCAATAGAGCTATTGAACTATATTAGATGCCAAATAATATTTTTCTTTTGCACAAATTCATCATGTGCAAGTACAAATAATAACTAGAAATTCCTCCAATGAATTGATTTATATACACTTCATAAATTTAAAGAACAAAAAGATATAAAAGAAAAAAAGATGATTAGAGTCATGGTCAGTTCATGAGTGGCTTCACTTCTTGCTACAAGTAAGCACACAGTCCTCCAAAAACTCAGTCAGCTGAGATGTATATAGTTTTGGGTCACTTCTAAAATGATCAACATGAGGGGTAGAGACAAAATTACAAGCCCTAACTTCGCGTCCTGCCCTTCGCTGTTCCTCTATAAATGATTCGACAGATCCTGCGGGGATGACTCTATCCGCAGAACTATAGATATATAATTGTGGACATCGAGGTTGTTGCGACAACAATAAATCCAGAACGTCACAAAGCCTCCTGTAATGCAATAGCGAACAACGATATAGTTGGATATACACTCAATGTTCACATATGTGAGTAGAGCTGACAACTTGAGACAACACATGACAACACGAATACGGCAAGATTTAAGTGTGTTTGGGCTCGTAATATTTACTAACGTGTCATGCTTGTGCCAAAGAATCCAATAGCTTTAATAATCGTGTTGTGTTAGCGTTGGACATGTGAAACACACACAGCACGTTTGCATGATTAATGATCAAATAGTAATTTTATATTGCTATATTATAGCCTAGGTTAACTGACTAATCTCTTCTCTTTTATATCTCTCCTCTCTAGTTTTCTTTCGTTTTATCTCCTCTTTATC
>JAYMTE010001034.1:0-14673 GCA_036897545.1 Pelargonium fulgidum
TCTTAAACAAAAAGAAAAAAAAAAGAGATCGGAGAAAATAGAAAAGAAAAACATGAGCAATGTAAAAGTACAAATGTCCAATTCAACAAAATAGAGAAAGCCACCAAAATAAAAACCCCAATTCATTGAATAAGGAGTGGGAAAAAGGAAAAAATGTAACAAAAGGGGGAATCAAAATTGGAAAGTGTGAAGTGAGTTGTAGGTGATATTGATCAGTTCACCTAAGGTATAATAAGCTTAGTTCAAAAATTTATCCATACCTTGAGGCTAGCCTTACATTATAAACCAACAAGTCATTTTGATCCTAACAAATCAAGGTTTCCTAAATTAGTAGAGTAGAGAGATCAATCCAAGCCTATGGAATGAATAACATGTCATGTGTAAGCCTTATGACACATTGTTGGAATGACTTGAGTGTGCCTGGATTTGCAAGAACACACGCACACACGGTAAATCAATGCTATAATTGTCTTGTTATGTAACATGTTTGGATTGATCTTGAGTTGCCCATCAATCATTGCATCTATGAGAGAAAATTAAGAAAGCTTGTACATTGAATCATGTTGTAAAGTGTCAAATTGATGAATGCCTAGTTAGGATTGCATATAGAATAGTTGCATGTAGTGTAGCATATCATAATTTGGGTTCTTTTTCTCTTTTTCATCTCCTTCGCATGAGGACAAGCTCAAATCTAAGTTTGAGGATTTGATAACTCATATTTCTACTTGTGATTTGACCTTAATTTATGCTATGCATGGCCTCAATTACTTGTGATTTGCCTGAAATTTACCTCAGTTGTGCACTTTTTACATGAAAATCACACTTTTGCACACAACCAACACGTATTTGACTTTGGTGTGTTTTTACTCATTTTATGCTAATTTTAGCTCATTTGTGCCTAAAAGGCCTTTTTTTTGTTTTGGATATTTCCATGTCGTTATTTATTGTTCGAGCATGAAGGGGAGCAAAAGCCAAGTCGAAAATAAGGTGCAACCTCAGCCAGTTACGCCGTGTCGCCCCAAAAGTCAATGCCAAGTCAGCTTTAGAGATGCACCGCTACGCCGCGGAGTAAACCTATTTCCGCCGTAGCACCAGATGACTCCTTTAAATAAGAAAGTTGGGATTGGCGTTTGGAATCTGATTTTGCCTTGCCAACAACCCTTTTCCCCCCATTCTGTTGAGTTTATTTTTAGATTCTAGAGCCTCCATTCATGCTCATTCATCTCCTTCCACCATCAAAGATTAGATTAAGTTTTTTTTGTAGCATCTAGTGTGTGATCTTAGGCATATCAAGAGCAAAGATTTTTTTCGCTCAATCGATTGCTGCCCTGCACTAGTTTAGGGTTTTCCTTGTTATTTCAATTACATACAATTGTTAAATCTATTATGATGTTTTGAAATATCAATTCGGTACTTAGTTATTTATGCATTGATGTGATTATTGCAATTATGTGTAACTAATCCCTAGTGGTAGGGATGTAGTTGACTTGGGTTAATGTTTTGATTAGCATGCCATTGGTTAGCTTTTAATATTCATCTTTTCCATTTGGTGGTTCGTTGGGTGTAATGCCTAGTTACGGATTAATCACCCAGGAATTTGATCAAAGCGCGAGACTCGCCTTGATCATAGGGTTTCTCGTGTGGATCGAACCACTTAGTGAAATGACCCTTTTGCAGTCACATGCTCTTGGGCATTCCATACCTACAATAGAGCCGGTCACATAGCCAACACGTATGTGGCCCCCTTGCAATCGCATGTCTGGGGTAGCAAATTACACCTAGGACTTAACCGAGGATTGTGTATTTGTATTGTGTTTTAAGTGAGCCTTATAGTGGACACTTAATTAGTTGAGCGGGCTTGGGGAATGAAAAAGTAGGCAACTAGACAATAGTAGTTAATTAGGACATTACCCCATTCATAAGTCAATTGCATCTCGATCACGTGTATCATATCTGTTTAATCTGTGCTTTATATTCATGATGATTAATTTTATGCAATTTATTTCTTTTGTACCAACAACACACACCCTTTACTGTTTAATATCCTGCCTAGTTAAATAGCTACAACTCAGTTTACTCTTATCGTCATTGCTCCCAGTGGAGATGATATACTTGGAACTTACCAGTTCTATATTACTTGTGCGACTCTGTTATACTTGTAGGCTTCTTAGATGCGAGCCTACTGCTCGATTTTTTTGGGTCTGGTATATCAAGTCTATTTTTAGGAAAGGAGATGGTTGTCAAGCCAACGCCTGAGTTGGAGTGACTCGTGTACTGGAGTCTCCTATAGACCACTTCAAGGGTTGTCTATCAGAGTGATTTATGTTACATCCCATAGGGGTTTTGGATATCCTCGTGTTCCCAAGGAGTCCAGATTATTTAGTTAGAAATTCAAGGATCCCTTAGACCTCTTATGATGCAGCCTCTCGGACTCACATGTTGGAGTGGGTAGGAGAAGGCAAGCTATGTGATCTCCATTATTTGTTGAGTAGTGATGTTCAATACTTCTCTAGAGCTTCTCGCAAGTCCATTCCTCGCTTGACTACCTTGGTTCGCTTGGAGCCTAGGAGGAGAGACTTTACATAGCGTGTCCATGGGGACCCTATTGACCCAGTCTTTGAAGAGGATTGTCTTCTCCTTTCATGCACATGTTCCTTGGTGGAGGACGGGACCATAGCTAGAGGTAACACTTTATTTTAAGTTTGTGCTTTATTTTACAATTTGCAATGCTTGGTTAGTCTTATATGTTTGTTGATATCTATGACTTGTTTTCTTATCTCGCAGAAGTCAAGGGTTGGTCTCGTTCTGCGAGGGAGCGCCGCAACCTGAACTGCTTCGGTTGGAGGTGTGGGAAGCTTAACGACGTAGTGCATTTTGTGCCTTTGGTTGATTATGTTGAGGCATCTTCTTCAAAGAAGAAGAAAGATTCTGGAAAAGATATTGTGACTCCATATGTGACTCCAAGAGGTGCAGGTGTGTCGCCTTAGGGGGCCTGGTAGGACCTGAGAGGTGCCTGCTGCTCTATTTACAGAGTTAATCTTGTTGCAATCAAGTTGATTACACAAGTCTTGGTGGTCATGATTGAGCTCATCCTGAATCTACTCTCGCGTCTCCTCCACTAGGCCAGTACGAGGGTTGATGTGATCTCCGAGCTTGTCTTGGATGGACAAGGAAGGAGTGAGGAGTCTCACCTTGTGGAGAAAAGATTCGTAGAAGGGACCATGTTTATCCCATGGCTTGGGCCTTTGCGAGAAGGAGCATTTTCATTTACTTGTTTCCATCTCGGAGCAGCCATTTGTGTATTCGTTTTCGTCCGGATATTAGGGGAACGCTAGCTTTCAAAATGTTCCCAACACTAGGAACCAAACTAATATGCCTATTTTGACTTTGGATAAACGGAAACAGACTAAGAGTATGAGTGTAGTGTTTTCTTGTCCATGTAAGCAAAGGTAACTAACCAAGTGCTCAAGTTATTGTCAGGTTTAAAATTATCTAAGTTCCAAATCAAGTCTCAAGTGTCAAGTCACATGTCTCGAATCAAATTTCCTTCCAAGCAAAGGTATCTCCAAGGTGTGACCCTGTGTCCTGCTTGAATACAACACACATAAGCAATGAAGTACTCGGGTTGTGTTTCGAGATGACACCTCCAATGTGAGAGTAAGTCCTTTGATGGAAATAAGTGAGATTTAGACAGCTTTTCTAGAGAGAGAAGTGAATGTGATAAATGATTTCAAGAGTGAAAATTTCAAGCTCCTCAGAGGGGCATTTATAAGCCCTTACCACCTTGTGCCACATGTCAATGTTTGATTGGTTGGTGAACATGGGAGGGCTATTTAAGCCCATTTGTCATTTCAAGCTCAATTGGCCCACTTTGGTCCATTGAGCCCACTAAGCTCTTTTATAGTGATGGGCTTCTCTCCTCCGGATGCGTTGTGTAGGCATGCCAAAGAGATTGAGGGTCCTATATGCCTCTCGCGTGATGAGATGACTAGTTGAATCCTTTATGAGCAGTTGTCTCGCGGGACAAAGTCATATGAGTCCGGGAGTGTTGATGTAGTGTTGTCTTGTTAGAGTCTCAAAGAAGTCTTGGCAAGATTAAGGCCTTGCAAGAGTCCAATTGAAGTGGTTTGAGATGACACATGTCCCTTTTCATAGTTGAAGAAGTGTAAGCGCCTTTCTTAGGGGCTTGTGCTCCATGAGGAGTATTGTCTTGGTCTTGGAAAGAGTAAGCTCCCAAGTTGAGGTGTGATACTCAACACAACCTTAGGAGCTCTTTGTCCGTGGTGGGTCTATTAGAGCATGGGATGCATTGCTTGGAGAGCTTAACTTCAAGGTCATATGTCTTGGAGTAAAGCAAGGGCCTCATGTCCGGAGTTGAGTAGAGCAAGGTCCACATGTTCGAAGGTGACCAGGAGGTATTTAGTCTAGGAGGGGAATAGGTCGCGTGTCGTGGTGCGAGACATGGACCACTCGTCAGGACTTGGAAGATAGGAGCATGGATTCTGCAACATTGGATGCGTTGCTCTGGCCCAGACACTAATGGATGTCATGGAAATTGAGGAAGATGTTGTGGCAATTGACCTAAAATTTTTTTTCTCTCAAGATGGACAAATCTTGTGTGTCTGAATGGACACTCACCAATGCTGCAACGTTGGATGCTGTTGTCGCGACATCCAGTCTGTGTTGAGTCATTTCTTCATCTTTTAAGGTATTTGAGTGCTTTTTCCTTCTCCGGTTCGCTATAAAGAATTTCTGAAACTTCGTAGGTGTGACTCAAGGTCTTAAAGTCTTTCGATTCATGGCCCAAACATGACCGTATTAGTCAGAAGCGGGATGCTTACGTGGCATCTGGATGGCCACGTGTCACCATCTCATTAGCTCTGAGATTTTTGACTTTTTGCGTAGCATTATTAGGGTTAGTGGGTAGGGTTTTGTATTGGGCTTAGTAGGTGGGCAAGTTTAATAGCGGATTGGGCCTTCAGACTCATCATCCACCCATTGGCTTAACAAGATGGTGACTTAGGTTGTTCAATCCAGCGATGTATTGGGTGCAGGTCTATAACAGGCGGGGGTAGCTAGTGCGGGTCTGGTTTAAGTGATTTGATATGTTTTTTTGCACACGCCTACATGCTGGAGACCATGCATATGTGGGCTATATTTTAGTTAGAGTGTGCAATATGTTGGTTGGCTATTCTATGTGAAAATTGTAAAAGGAGATGAGTTAGTAGTACATGAATAGGTGAGAAAATGCCTAAAAATATAAAGACTAAGGTGTGATATAGGAGGATGTATTGAATAAAACAAAATGTATATGGGTTCTGTTTTATTTTGAGTGTGTATGAGGATCAAATGAGGTGTCCAAATGGTGATGGATCATAGTGTGATAGAGATTGTTTGGCTTAAGGGTGCAGAGTACACAAAGAGAAACATGGAGGAGGGAAAAGGAAGAAAAGTTTGGGGCTTGTTTGTATGAAAAATGAGAATGTAAAAGGGAGTGGTGTGAAAAATGGGGGAGGGGTGTTATAATAAATGAGAAGCATATGAGGAGATCCAGTGCATGTGGGGTCATGAAGGAGGAGTGTAACTGGAAACGTAGCGTGTTGGGAAATGAGGACGGTTGTGCAAAACACGTGTGGTGTCAACTTTTGGCATCGCCTGATGTGCGTGCTCCACCCGTGCCACGCGTGAGGCTTAGGTCATCCCTTTTCTGTGTATTTTTGGCTTTTTCTGGGGCTTTTTAATGTTTGATTGGACTTTCATTTGAATGGTTGTGCTCCTTATAATTAATTATTATAAATGAGTACCATATTGAATATTGTTAAAAGACTCAACTTTTATATGCCTCTAAGTTCTTGACAAACCCACCATTGAATATTTGACCACGACGTGTTTTTATTATCAGACTTGTTTTTTTCATTATTAGCTTGATTAGTTCCCCCCACTCTGAGCGCTAGTGATTTATCTCAGGCTCATTGGAGTATTTTCTGTGAGAGTATTAGTATTCATTCCTTTCACTACTTATTTTTCTTCTTCAAAATTGATTTTCTTTTGATCACTTTCTTCTTATCCAATGTAGCCCTTTCATTCAAATTATATTACCCAACTTTTACTATGGTATTCTTACGGAAATGAACACTCATGGTCTTAAACTTCTACGAGGGTGGACATCTTTCGCGAGAATGGATATCCCGGTCTTGGACTAATTTTGAGTGAATGAACATCTGCGGTCTAAGACTTTCGAGGGAATGAACATCCACGGGAATGGACATCAATGGTCTTGGAGCTCCAGTGGGATAAATATGTCTGGGAGTAGAAATATGCGGTCTTAGATTTGCATGGATATGGACATCTGCAGTATTGAACTTTTGCGAGGATGGACATCTGTGGTTCTGAACTTCTATTGCAATAGGGGAGAGCAAATAAAGTGTCATGGAAAGTTTATTGTAATGCTCAGCGGGCTAGGTGACAAAGCGTCATGAGTGTTTCTTGACCTCTTTTATGGTGTTGAGAAGGTTATGGGTAATGGAGTATAACCCAAAATGAATTTGCACCGGTAAGGAGACGGGAGGCCATGGAAAGAGATCTGAAATGACTCACAGCAAGGAGAAAACTTATCATGAACGTTTCTTGCCATGAACCTCTTGTTCATGCTAATGATGTACAAACATTTAGTTGAGGCTTTGATGAGCATAAAACGTTCACGAGCATAAGGCATCTGCAATCTTGAGAATGGACATTCATGGTCTTTGGAAGTAATTATATATGAACACTAAACAATGTAGAACAAGATTGTTTGAAGATCAAAGAACAATGATTAACACCAATAGGCCTTCAAGTTGTTCCCATCAATAGAACAAACTGATGTGATTTTCTTGACCACAATAAAAAAAAATGTTCGAATTTCTTTGATAGTGCCACTTCACTGACTGGAGCTACAAATTCTTGAGTTTAAGATAACTGAAATAGACAGACACAAGCATTAAATGAAAACCAATGTATTGGAACTAGAATTCACCTCGAAAATGAGATTAAGTTATCTACCAAATGAATTTAGAGTACTACGATGAGATTGTAGAAATATCTACCTCCTCTTTCGTCAATGGAAGATGTATTTATACTTAACATGGGTGACGACATGACACCGAATATTAATTGCGATATTCATGACCACTAAAATGAATAAATCAGAAAACACCTGTAAGTTCTCGAATTTGAGCATCATTCCATATGTCATCTAGAGCACTGTCCGAGTGTGTGATTACCTTTGAGAGTGTATCGTATGTAAAATAGTGTATTTATTCTGTTTCCATGGGTGCGGAGTACCATGCAGAACACCGCGCGAGAGGAGTAAAGAAGATAGGTTTGTGGCTTTTTTGGATCAAAGAAGAGAATCTGAAAGGAGCTGTGTGGAAAATGGGGGTGGGGGTGTACATGCCTTAAGGTGAATGAGAAGAGGATGAGGTTATCCAGTGCATCATAGATCACGGTAGAGAAGTGCCGCTAAACGCGTGCCCTGCTGGGATAGAAGGAGGGTTGTGCATCGACACATGTAAGCTTCATGCACTGCCTTAAGTGTTGGCTCGCGTCAGGCTCACATCATCCCTTTTTTCGTGTGACTTTTGGCCTTTACTGGAGGTTGATTCGTTTTTTGTTTAAATTTTTGTGTTCTTTACGATTAATTATTTGATATGCGTATATTGTATTGAATATTTTGAAGTATTCAAATTTTTTAAACTTTTAGGTTTTATTGATAGACCCGCCGTTGAATATTTGGCAGTGACGTATCTTCAATGTCTGACGTGTTATGTTCACGATTGACTTGATTAATTTCCAACTTTCTATGTATCATCGTTAACTAATATAGTTCGAGCCATTACCAATCAATACGGTTGGTTCAATATAATAATTCATGATATACATAGAAGTTGAATATCAATGACATAAAAAAATTATTTTTATTTTTTGATAAGCGACGGGACAGCAGACATACAAAGGCCAATGTTTCTTACCCCTAGTGAGGGCGTCACCTGAGTTAGATGTTAGTTTCCCCTTAAACTCATAAATCTCACCTCATACCCGTCAGTATTCGGTAAGGAGGCTCGAACCTGAGACCTGAAAGGAAATCCAAAACGCATCAACCGAAAGAAAGTGGTATATATTAAGGTGGTAATTAATTGAATACATTGTTTAGCAAGAGTATAGTAGTAAAAGAGTACGTGTAGTAGAGGTAAAGAAAATAGGGGAGTGGTTAGAGGAGCAAAATCAGCACAACCTTGCATAGAGCTTGTGTTTCTAATAATGGTAAATGAGAGAAACCAAAGTTGGTTGCATTCAATTGAATACCACCTGCAAGCAATTTCTTGTATCCACCTTTCGCATAAATATATAAAAGAATGATCCCTTCTCGCCTCTTCTCTCTCTTCTCACATTCACTATATAACATCAAAAACATCACTCACTTTCGCATAATCAACAAAAACATCAATACTATTACAACTAATCATCCTACAATCTTTACTTATTTGCGAGCTATGAGCACTGCTGGTCAGGTTATCAAATGCAAAGGTGTTTTTTCTATTTAATTTTATGTTCTTCAATTTTCAATTCTTATATGTTATCATTTGTATCTTCTTCTTTTCTAATATTAGATTTTTTTTTCGATTTGTTTTATGTTTGTTTACTTTTATTTCTTAGATCAAGTATATAACTTCAAAAAATTCTTAAATTCAGCGATAGACATTAATGTTAAAGCAAGAAAAAATTAAATCGATTTGGCCCTATAATTTGTATTTAGACCATTTTGGTATAAAGATAATGTTGTCTTTACTAAACACTAGTGAACAAATCTTCAAAACTTTGATTGTACGTTTTATCATATGTATTTTTACATAATCAACGAGTCATGATCCAAATATGAAGAAAGATAGTCTCATTATAAGTGTAATTTTCCTCTTTACCCAAAATCCTTCCCACCCTGCCCAATGGGAATCGAACCCACAACCTCTCGTGAAAAAGTGTGTGCGTTGATTCATTGAGCATTCCCTTAGGGTTTTGAACACCTCTGAGGAGGTCCAAGAGTCTTAAACCGCTTAGCCTAATGGGTGTTAATATCGATGTTTAATATTGATTCTCATTTCTGAAAAACATTCAATATAGCTGCGGTGGCATGGGAAGCCGGGAAGCCACTCGTGATGGAAGAAGTGGAGGTAGCACCTCCTCAGGCCAATGAAGTTCGGTTGAAGATCCTTGTCACCTCTCTTTGTCACACTGATGTTTACTTCTGGGAAGCCAAGGCACGTAACATTCACATTTTCATGCCATTAACTTCTAATTTTAATGCGTAATTCAGGATTTAATGTTTCCCAATTAATTATTGTAGAACTTGTTTTATAAGTTTTAAATTATTGATTCTTGATGCCAAATAGATTAATTAGTTTCATCTAATCTCTTCAATGCAGGGACAAACTCCTTTGTTTCCTCGCATATTTGGCCATGAGGCCGGAGGGTATGTAATATGTAAACATCCTACCATTTTAAGATGTGTAAGTAGCTAATGTGCCTATAGATACGTACTAATTGTGTGCGTTAACATTAATTTGTGGTCATCAGAATTGTGGAGAGCGTAGGTGAGGGTGTAACTGATCTGAAACCGGGAGACCAGGTGCTTCCTGTGTTCACCGGAGAATGGGGGAATTGCCAGCATTGCAAATCAGTGGAGAGCAACATGTGTGAGCTCCTCCGGATCAATACTGATAGAGGCGTGATGCTCAATGATGGCAAGTCAAGATTCTCTATCAAAGGGAAACCCATCCACCACTTCGTTGGCACATCCACATTTAGCGAATACACTGTCTGTCATATTGGTTCTGTTGCCAAGATCAATCCTTCGGCTCCCCTAGACAAAGTTTGTGTTCTTAGTTGCGGCATTTCTACAGGTTTGGAATAAAATCAATGTCCTATATTGCTACTTTCCATTACAAACATACAGTACTTGTATGAAATCTATGAACACTTTTATGGATTTGTTTTTATTTTGTACTCTTGTAGGTCTTGGAGCCACTTTGAATGTTGCAAAACCGAGCAAAGGGTCGACCATAGCCATCTTTGGAATGGGAGCTGTTGGCCTTGCTGTGGGTTATTTCTCTTCTAAATATCTATGTTTTATTGCCTGTGACGTTTTAAAAATGGTTTCTTGTTCTTTAAACTCTGTTTCTAATCATTCCATAGGCTGCCGAAGGTGCAAGAATTTCTGGGTGTTCGAGGATCATTGGAGTTGATCTAAACCCGAGCAGATTTGAACTAGGTACAAAGTGGATTTTATTACATTTTCTTGCAATATTCGTTCACTTTAGTGCAAATGTGGTGATTTGTTTCTGATTATTCATGGTTCAAATTTGTGCTAATGATCAAAACAGCTAAGAAGTTTGGTGTCAATGAGTTTGTGAACCCAAAAGATCATAACAAGCCAGTTCAGGAGGTTTGTTCCATATCTCAACTGCATTGTAATTTGCCAACATGAATGTTTGTATCTATTTGGTTGCCAATTTTAGGACACATGATGCTATTTTGGTTCAACAGGTCATTGTTGACATGACGAATGGGGGAGTGGATCGGAGTGTTGAATGCACGGGAAGCATCCAGGCCATGATTTCAGCATTTGAATGTGTACATGATGTAATGATCGATTCTTATCGTGCATGTATTCGATTTGTCAACACTATTTTGACTTAGCTAGCTATAATTTTGGAATGTTGATAATAGGGATGGGGTGTTGCTGTACTTGTTGGAGTGCCAAACAAAGACGATGCGTTCAAAACTCATCCAATGAACTTGCTGAACGAGAGGACACTCAAGGGCACATTTTTCGGCAACTACAAACCGCGCACTGATATTCCTAAAGTTGTGGAAAAATACATGAATAAGGTAACTAAGTTCATATTAATTCTCATCTTGTCCACTTTAGGAAACAAATTAGCTGAACTTGAGTTTGATCTTGATGCAATTACAGGAGCTGGAGCTCGAGAAATTTGTCACACATTCTGTCCCTTTTTCGGAGATCAACAAAGCATTTGATTACATGATGAAGGGAGAGGGCCTGCGCTGTATGATTCGAATGGGAGCATAGGAAGTTTTCGAATTTATATGTGTGTTTTTTTTACTAGGCTGATTTATACAGAGGCTTCAACAAAAGAATAATTATGGAACTGGACTATTATCTAAAATAATAATCTCAGTAAAAGTTTTTTTTAATGTATGGAGAAATATATATCATGAATATATGCATATATTTCCTCTGCCAGTTGCTAAATTACTTATGAGAATTGCACTTGTATTAATGAGGAGTTGGAGGGTAGCAAAATGAAGCCAGTTGCCATACTACTTTTAAAGGATAAGTGTAACAGATTCAGAGCCGAACTGCCAAACTTTGAAAGTTATAGAGAAGTAAATACTCCCTCCGTCCCAAAATGAATGTCCTGTTTGTCTAAATATTTTTGTACCAAAATGAGTGTCCTGATTCTATTTTTAGGTTATTATATTATTGTTTTCCCCATATTACCCTTATCACTTATGCACTACATGAACTGCACATGAGCATATCTGAACTGCATATGAGGTGTAGTAGGAAAGTAAGGGTAATATTGGAAACACATTAAATTTTCTGATAATCCTTAATTTTTGCAGAAATATAAAAATAGAACACTCATTTTGGGACGGAGCGAGTATAACATATCACATGCCATGAAAGGTATCTGTATAGAGCTAAATGGTCATAATTTTGAAAAAGAATTTTATTGCTATGTTTGATTTCTAGTATATATTGGGCCAAGGTTGGGACTCACTGGAAAAAAAGAAGGTAAATAATGAAAGACTGATATGTTAATAAGTTGGTTTCATAATTATTTTTGGTAAATTAAGAGAAGTATCAAAATGGTTCATGAACTATCTTTTAATGATCCAAGATTGACTGGTTATGTTGATTATATTCCTTTTGGTTGAGTGTTTTCAGCTTTGTTAGTTTCAATGTTAGTATGTTTCTTTGATTTTTTTATTTTCAAGTATCAAGTACCATAATATAAACTAGCATTAATCTTTGCATTATACAGTGTTATAGTTTCATTGTCTGACATTTACCTTGTTTCCTTTCTCAATAATATTGGTATTAGAGTCTTAGTTCTAATCATTTGGGCATTTGAGTAAAACTTGAGTGCATGAGGCTTAAATCCATTAGATAGTTAGGTGAAACACCTTTCTTGATAGAATTAAAAGAAAATGGTTAAATGGTTTCAAACCTCATTTTTAGAGTTGGCCTCAATTAAGTTTTTCACTTGGAATTTTCATTTTTTTTAATTAGTCCATTGTAGCTGGTTGTTGTTGTCCACGTCAGACTTTTCCGTCATGTAGACTCTCCATGTCAGCTCAATGTTCACATCAAAATCATCTGAGAGAAAGCCAAAGCGCTGCGTTTTGAAGAGATTTTACCCTTCATCTCTACCGTGATGTATGACCTATCATTGCAGTCTCCAATTCAACTAATTCATGGAGCTACTTGATGTCCACATGAAGCTACGCCATCTTTGGGGATTGGGCAGTCCACCTACGACTACTTTGACGCTTCCTTGCTTGGTTGGGGCAATGACTACTATAAAGGTGAGGAGAAAAAAGAAAAGAACAAGAACGTAATTAGAACAAGAAAACCCTTCAATCAGTGGTGGAACTGGAGAACCGGAAGAAGGTGGTCCAGGAGCTTAATTCGTAATATTGGGATCCGCTGATGATGGTATGAACAAGGAGGTTATTAACACTACGTGGTTCTTCCTGGTCTCGATGATACAGTCCTTCGTCAATGGCGACGGTCTGCTGGGATAGGTTAAGTTCAGCTTGAATGTGGTGTGTGTCGTCGGGGCTGGCAGGGTTGTCGTCTCCCCGCCCTTCACCCAAATTTATCAAAAAAACGATATCAACACACAACAATCAAATTGCCTCAGCTAAGATTATCTTCCATGACTTAAAATAGTTTCAGCTTCAAAAAGCTATTACAGAAGTTGAAGAAATGAACATAGCAACAATAGAGTGGAAAAGATAAATCACATAATATCCAAAATCTCCATCAAAACCTAATTTATCAAACTAGCTATTTATATCATCACGATAACATGCTGGAAGCTACCTTGCTCAATCACTCCTTCTAATTGGTTCAAGGGTTTCTCTTTCTTCATTCCTTCATGCTTGTTGGTTAGCTGAGCTAGAATAGTTCTTGCAGAGTCAGCTTTCTTTAGATCCAAGTCACTTTTTGGGGAAGAAGACCTCTCCCTTGAAACGCTGACATTCCATTGTCCATATTCATTAAACTAGACAATATCGTTTTCCTAATTTTCTTTAGCAGCCTGAACAACGACGTTTCCTTTACTTCCTTTCTTATCCTTCGATTTCTGAACCATAACGGCTACTTCCCTGTCTTGGAGTATACCAGCACATGGCAAGCTCAGGTTGTTGGGTTGCAGACCATGGTGTGCATACCGACGGGGAATGGGGTTAAGCAATTGAGGTCGACAGAGATGATTTTCCAGAGCTCGGATCAGATCTAGTGCAGACGATCAATATTTTGTTCAATTTCAATAAAACCTAGATGTGGGTTTATAGCTGATGACTACTATCACTGATGATCAGGGTGAGAACGATTCATCTTCGCTCTGAATTAACGGCTAAGAGAGTTAAGGCAAATCAGTACATGAAGAAATATTTCGCCGACAATGCTAATTTCATGACCTTTGGATTTCTCTTAGATGAGTTTGATGTGGACATCGAGCTAACGTACAGAGTCTATGTGGCGGATGGGTCTGATTTAGACCACAATAACTAGCTACAATACGTAACGTGGACTAATTAAAAAAAAAAAATTAGAAAGTTCAAAGATTGAAACAAGTTACAACTCTAATTGAGGGTCAACTCTAAAATTTAAAAAAGTTAAAGGGGGTCTAAAACCATTTATCCCAAAAAAATATATTGAGAGTAGCAAATGGCTCGTCTTGGTCTTCACAATCATACCTATTTTTAGCGAGAGAAAAGTATATGTTATGGAGTATTAAGATTTATAAAAATTATGTCTCAAGAGTTTTCAAATCTGGTGGAGTTTGGCTTCGTCATTGATTAAGTTGTAAAATAAATGATAAGATTAAACATTCTTTTTCATTCTACAAGTTATCCACGCGACACTTTTAATAGAATTGTAATTGCAACAACATCCATGGAGGCCTAGAGCATTTTGAAGAAAGAATTTCAACATACCTCGAAATTACACTTACCATCGTGAGTTTGAAACTCTTTCCATTATGAAAGGTAATGAATCGGTTCATACTTATTGTCCTAGAGTTTCTTTTCTATTAATCAAATGATGTCGTGTGGTGAAATTATTGTTGCGAAAGTTTTGAAAAATCTTACTCCTAACTTTGAACATAGTGCGGTAATTGAGGAATCAAAATATTTATCTGATTATTCACTAATGAACTAATTTGTTCTTTACGTGGTCACGAAGAAATATTGCTCAAGTCAAATGAAGATAATGAGAAAAAGAGCATTTCAGGTGAAGGGTGAAACAATAAAGAAATTAGGAGAAATTACAGTTTACTACCCTATAGTTGACACCTTTTACAGTTTACTACCCTCACGAATTTT